>VXBR01008870.1:340315-402464 GCA_013400215.1 Cisticola juncidis | reverse complement strand
TCCCCTCCGGCCTTCAGCGGGCTGGTGCGCATCGCTCTGTCCTCCCTGTCCCCCTCGTGCCCTTCCATCCCGCTGGAGCGCGGAGCGGGGCAGCCCAGCCGCGTCCCCGCCGTGCGTGTTTCTGTGTGCCCTTTTCGTCTCTCGGGACCCGTTTTCGTTTGTGCCCGCTGGCTTTGAAGTATTGCATGATGCAAGTGCTAAAATTGGGGACGGCTGGTTTCCGCAGGGGACAGGAGCCAGGAGCCCGCAGTGAAGCGGGGCAGGGATACCTGGGCGGGCGGCGGAGGTGCCCGGGCCGGGTGCAGCCCTGCGGGAGCGGTGCCGTGCGCGGACACGGAGCCCAGCGAGCACCGCTCCCCTGCCCGGGCCGCTCCTGCCTCCGCTCCGCGTTCGGAACCAGCCGAACCCAATTTTAGCGATTTCAGCTGAGGTTGGGAGCGCGCTGCCTTGCTCCAGTGATGCTCTTGGTCGTTGGGTCATCCCTTCACCTTTCTTGGATCAGTGTGATTTATTCCGTACTTAACCAAAGCACAAGTTTTGTATCTCAAGTCTTTGAGGGCAGGAGTGACTCTGAACTGTAGAGGCTTTTCTTGGAGGCGTTTCAGGAGCGGGTCTGTCCTACCTCTGTGCTGGAGAAGACCCATTCAGCATCCAGTGCTGCTGTGCCTTACGGGGGAGGTGTCCGAGGGAGCTGTAATGAAGGCAATACTGAATCTGCGGTGTGCTTTTGCTAATTAATACCTTTCCTTCGACCCAGCAATTACAGATAGCTCTGAGGAGAGGGAGTGAAGCACCGGTCCATGAGTAACTCTTCATGCAGTAGCTTTGCTTGTCAGACTCGGTGTCACTGATTGCATTAATTTAGCCTTTCCTCCGCAGGGAATTTGCAACACTGTTTTAATTTCTTTAATACTTGGAAAGTTATCTTTATATTTTCCTGAACTGAACAATGTTTAAAAAAACAACCCCCAAACTAATCCAACCAAATCAAGAAACCCCCAATGCCTACGTAATTCAGGAAGCACTTTCTAGTGTTGTGGTATCACGTTGCCTTCTCCTGAAAGACTGTGTCACATTTTGAAATATGTCTGTATTAAACTGTCATGAAAGTTTTAGAAATCTTTGCCTGTTTCTGCTTATACCATAGCTTACCAGAAACCAGCTTTATTCCCTCAGTGGGGAATACTGGAGTTTACAGCTGCAGACTTTGGAACTAGAATAGAGATCAGGTTCTGCCTTGTGTGTAATTCTGCTTGCTCTTAAGATAACTTCTTGGTAGTTTCCCAGATTTCTTCTATATATTTGCTGAAGACATTATAAGTATCTGTATTTTCCACAGATCTGTTGCTATTACAGAATTACTACTTGATAGTCTTGGGAGAAATTTGCCATCTAGGTGGATCCTTTAAAAAGGGTACAGTGGAAACTGTAAAACCCAGAAAATGGAGTAAATGCCAAAGTTGCATTTTGCAGGAGACCGCCTTGGCTTTCAATATGTGGAGTAATTCCAGAGTTACACTAGCAGTAGATATTGCTGGCCAACAGTTACACAAAATAAATAAGGATAGGACATTGCTTATTGTGTCCTTTCAAAGAAATAATAATTGAAGTAGAATTTCTAAAATCTGTTTAGTGCTTGCATGGGTAAAGCTGATGGATTTGGTGGGGGGGACACGACATGTATATTGTTTTTTTGCAGCAAGGGTTTGGATAGTCCCCAAATGATGCACATTTGTTTTTCAATGCCTCCAAGTGGTCTGGATTCACAGGAGACAACATGATGTCTCTGCTGGTGGGACTTGTGCTTGACTTTGCTGTAGGGCACTCAAAACTGGAAGACTTCAGCAAAGAGACTACTGAATGTGAAATAAGTTATCTTGCAGAATTCAGGATGAAATGAAATCTGAACAAAAGCAGCCACAAGAAGTAACTTGACTCATTGATACGCAGTCTCTGGAATTTTCCTCTGTGTGGGCTGAAAACCTTTTTATTGTTAGAATGAATCTACTTTGGGTTACAAGCTTCAAACAGTTCATTCAAATTATTCATAAAAGGGCTTTCAGATAAAATATTTGAAAGAGCATATCAAAAAGGGAAAGATATATACAAACCTGCACTGTGGGATATTGTTTATCCCACTTTCTACTTAAATCTCTACTTAAATATTTCTACTTAAATCTCTGGTACTGAATGAGGTGTTCTGTCCAGCCACTAATCCATCTTTTTTTCACATAAGGAGTTTTAAAAAGTTTGTTAAAAGAATGGTTTTGTTGTTGTTTTGTGCATAAGGAGGCTGCCTTAATTTACTGTTATTTGCAGCCACATGCCTCAGTCCTATAAAATGCCAGANAAAAAAAAAAAAAGAATAATGTTCCTGTTGAATATAGATGACTTGAATTTCTTTTGCCATAATCTGTTCACTTTTTATTTACACTTTTTATTACACACTTTTTATTTACAAATCTTCCAGAAATAGTTACTAATTTGCTAAACATTTCCCATTAATATTTGCAAATGACTTGACATAGTGCAATTTTGATGCACTACATCTTGATTTTCTCTGTGTGAGGTTCTCCTCGTGATCAGTTTACACTTTGCTGTCACTCTTTTTGTGGAGAAGGGCATGCTATTTTTAGTGTCTTAGGACTACCAGGCCTTTTTGTGTTGCTGTTTAAATAGCTTTAAACTTCATAACTAGTTTTATTAATGGCATTTAGCTGTGGGACATCAGAACTGTGGTTGGTGGGCGGGCAAAACAAAGGTATCTTAAAATACCTCTCTTCAGTGTGTTTGCAGAGGCTGAGGAGTGCTTCTGGTTTGGGTGTATTTCATTGATGCCATTCTTTTCTAGTAAAGAAAATGTACTTGGGCAAAGTCTTACAGATGAGTTTAGAGGTAAGTACTTGATTTCTGGGAGAAGTGAGCTGGACTCAGTCTTAAAACTTGAAGCTTAAGGTTTTTTTGGATGATGTTGCTGTTAAAGATAGCTGCAGCCTCAGCACATGCTGTGTTTCCCCTCTCATACTATATTTCTGATGCCTAGTGAGTTGGTTTAGCCAAGTATTGCCTCTGCTTTTCATAGGTGAGATATGAACAGGCATTATTGTAATTGCTGTTCTGGGTCTAAGGATCTTGAGTTAATTAACTGTTGTTTATAATCACGGGCTTCAGTCCTGCAAAATGTTAGACTTCCTCAAGAAACCAAATGGCTCTACTGTACTCTTTATTCTTATGGTGGCTGCTGATGCTCTTAGGTAAATTGTGCAGACAAAGTATATATTTTTTTTAATTTGATATTTTCTCCTTCATGTCTTCTTCATTCCCATCCCTTGATTTCAAAAGTGCTTTCCCAAACCTTCGTGCAGAACTCGTGTTGCCAGTTCCTCAGACATCCTTGTAATAATGATAATAGAGTGTGCCATGGCAGCCTGGCATCACAGGTGTTCTGGCAGCAGTAGCCTGGTTATTCAGAGTCTTAGCTGTCAGAGAAAGTGTTCTATTTACAGAGGCTATTTGTTTGTTTACAGGACTTTCTCAAAGCATTCTGCTATTTTTAGTCACGTCATATTTATCTTTTCAGAGGGTTTTTTTTTTTATGTGTGTGTGAATGTAACACGTTGTTTTAAAGATGTGGACCAGAAAAGCAATAGAGAGTGATCAAATGCTAAAATAGTTGCATTTGGGCTTTGCTGTTTTGCATACTTGTATAGAGAAAAATTGGATGTCTTGTGTTTTCAGATGGATAAAGCAACTGCTTGAGTTTGTGATTTGTTCTCGTGCTTTGGGAAGAATTTTCCAAAACATATCTCTTCTTTCTAAAGTGGTTAAGGGGGCAGCATCTGCTTCCAAGTGCGGTCCATTTGTATATCTTTGGAGTCAATTCTTGATGCAAGTTTTTCCATCTTGGTGAGAACTCAGAAGAGAACAGGGTTAGGATAACCAATCCTCATGCAAAAGTTTGTGAAACTGGCTTGTGTATGAACTCGTCACCTGGCCAAAACAGTATGGAAGAGACCATACTATTTTTAGAAATCGCTTGTTTCAACAATTGTAATTTCCAGAGATTTTTAAAAAAATTAGTCCTCCAAATCTCTTTGCATGAAATAGCCTTAGTCTATAGGATCAGTTTTCTGCTAATTTTTAGTGCAGTATCCTATATTTTGGCCAGTTTCCAGTAGGTTCCTATCTCACTGGCAACAAATTGCTGCTTTTAATGAAATTAAGTTGGAATACTGATTATCTACACATTCTGCTACAGCTGTCTCTGTAATTTTACAGATCACAAGATGTTGCATTATCATTATTTTGCTAGGCTGTAACTCAGGAGAAAGGAAACTGTGTTTTAGATGCTTAAATATTCATTTGAGAAGGGACTGGAGACCAGATAACCTCTGTAACTGTTTCAGTTCAGAGCCTTTCCAGTCAGTGAATATTTAAATATCATGTAGGAAAGGGAGTATTTTCTGTAGGAGGTCCTGGAAATGGGTCACCCAAACATTTTAGTGTACCCATGAAAGATGGAATGAATTTGGGTCCTGTTGGGCAGAACAGAGACCTGGGACCAAGTCTGCCCTGTGCTGAGGCTCCTGGAAAGCAAAGAGCAGCACAACTGCATCATCTATTTTCCTTCTCTTCCTGAGTGGTCTTGGGAGAAATTTGATTTTCCCTTCTATTTGGTTTTGTCCAAAACACCTGAAATATGGTTGCTTGTTCCAGTCTGTCTCTTGTTTGATCCTAAGTAGATTTTTTTTAAACAGATTTTGTTTTTCTGCTGATTTGAATCACCATTGAACTGAGAATTGAATTATCATCTTAGTTTTAATATTAGTCTTTCATGGATTAATGGCATGCAAAAGAAATCTTTCCATATGTTCCCTTCTGTGAGATGAATTCTTTAAAGAGATTTTTTTTCATTATACTGAGAAATAAACTTATTTGTTAAGTTTTTTTCACTGGGTGAGTTAACCCAGGTTAAAAATGAATCTGTAAAATGCTGAGCTGTAGGGGTTTGGTAACTTTACAAGTTACTTTAGTAGGAGAGGGAAGATAAAGCTCTTGCAGACTGGTAGCCCAAATTGACTTTTAGAGTGTGTTTTCTTTTTTTAATACTGTGAGTGGGTGTGAGTTTAGCATGTGTGTTGAGGGGGAAAAGATGGCAAAGTGAACTCACCTCTTGGCCAGACATTGGTTTAAGAAATCTGGTTAGACTACAGGAACCTTTTAATTTATTCATGCATACAGATATATAAAAATTGCATAAGAAATATATATATTTACATGTATGTGTATGTAGATACTGTCTTTGGTTTTTGTCACTAAAGCTTGAAGGGCTTTTTGCATGATGTTTCTGCCTAATTGTCATTTCTAAGTCTTGAAACCAGGTGTTTTAAACAAACAAATGTTTTCCTTGGTTTTCATTATGTTCATTTAGTCATGATTCATTTCAGAGAGAGAAATAAGAGAGAGTGGCATGTACTGTTCTTAAATCCCAGTGGAACTCCTGTTGTTGCTTGTTATGTTTTAACAATATTCCCTAGGTAGGCCTCATTCTAAAATGGGAAGAATCTATGCAATAATAATCATGAAAAGAATTTTTACTAGTAATGTCCTTCTTTACAGTCAGTATAATTTAACATCCTGATTATGTTTTTTTCTGAGAGCCACAGCAAATGTGCATAAACAGTTTGGATTAGACTAAAGCATATGTCTATGATGATGATTAAAAACCCAATAAACCCTTGCCTCCAAAACAGTCTTTTTAGCCTTATGGGGAATGGCTTTTTAACTATTGTTTGAAGTCTATTGAAGCTATAGCTTTGAAGAGAAGTTGAAATATAAATATTGATGTTCCCAGGTCATTGATAATTCAATTTAGATTAATTCCTTTATCTAAGAAAACTGTGATTCTTAATGAACATTTTTATAACAAATAGTCTGTAAAAAGGAATGTACCTTTCAAGCTGCTAATGAAGATGCAAACCCTCTGCTTTGGCCATGGCTTGATATTGTTTGCAAATATTGAGAGTAGGATGTAGACAAAGACTTTATATTCACTTCAGGACCCAGACTGGGATTGATCTCATTGAAGAGTGTAATGGCTTTAGGGTTTTTGTGTAAAAATGATGTGAGCAATGCTGATTCCCTCAATGTTGCTGTGTCAATATTCAAGAGTGACATCAGTCTCTGCAAGCATTCAATCAATTTAGTTGGGTTGGTTTTTCTTACAACACTGTTTCTGATGTGGGTTTGTTGTTATTGTGGCTTTTTTTCTTTTTTCTTTTTTTTTTTGTTTTTTCTTTTTTTTTTCCTCCTAGGAAATAGAGCTGTTTTTCATAGTCTGGGATGTTAATTATTTCTAGTTGCTAAAGACCTGGAGTAACTTGCAGCTACTAATAGCTCTAGAAATTTTTACGTTTTACGTGGAAATTTCTTTACTTTTTTTTCTTCTCCCTTCGTTTTTCTTCTTGATCCTTTACTTGTTAAAGTAGATACTACATGTATATTGAAAGAAATTATCAATGCTTTGTACCATCTGCTGCCCATTTCTAAAGCATTTCATCAGTGCAGGCTTGCTTTGGTGTATTTGGTGTATTTGTCTTTTATGACACACAGATACTGTACCTGTGACAAAGTGAATAGTTTGTTGGAGGCCCAAAAGGGAATTGTATCAGGATTGTAACACGAGTTCTCAGCTGTGGTTCATACTTGTGACATTGTATTATTTATTTTTTTTTCCTGTATTGGGGACTATTAAATGAATATGGAAAGTCTAAGGCTCTCTTTGGTCATGAAAACTGAAAGGTAAAATCTACACAGCCCTAATTTTTACCAAAGGGTGCAATGTGACCTGCCTGTCCTTTGTCATAGCTGGTCAACAAGATGGAAAAAGTAAGAGTTGAGTTCTCAGACTTGATAGTTCTGAATAACACTAGCAAAATTTCTAAGCTGAAGTTGTATGAAAAATAAATTAACACCTAAAATATTTACCAGTTCGAGTTTTCTTTTCAGCAGGATCACTTGAAAGCATAACCCAGAAAATGTGGACATGGCATGTGATGCATGTTTCACCTTTACTTTAAGAAGTGGAGTGAATTGAAAGTATTTTTTTCTTCATGTTTTTACATCTAAGTGCATGTAATGACCTGGTGATTTTTTTTTCCTAGGTATACGAAGCTTGGCTATGCAGGAAATACAGAACCTCAGTTCATTATCCCATCATGTGAGTTGATTTTTTTGTCCCTCCCAATTGTAATACCCACTGCTGTCACTGAGCACTTTCAGGATTAAATGACATGGCTCCAGCTCCCAGCTCAATGTCCATCTGGGAAGTGACACTCATCGTGTGAGCATCCTTGGCTGGAGTGGAGCTAAACACAGCTCCTTGTTTGCAGTTCACTGGGGCTGTTGCTCATTAAACCAGCTCTTGGTTGCTATGACAAAGATGAAGAGAACTCCAGTCCAATTTCCTTTTTATCTCCATTATTTTTCTGCCAGGACTCTTGAGTAGACAGAATGCAATTTACCTCCTGTCTACCTGACACCATGGTTACAGCCTGGATAATCTGGGGAAGGCTCCCAATCAAATTAAGCACTGAAGTGCAGGTGGTGTCTGCCTTATTTACATTGTCTGGGACTGTAGACAGTTTAATGTTCAAAAAAGTTGTTGCTATTAGAAAATGTTCCTTTTGGGTGTGTATTTACCAATTAAAACGTTCTTGCACATTTCACATGCTTTTGTTGAACAGATTTACTCTTTAATTTTTTTTAATGTGTTGTTTAAAATGTTATACATTTCTGGTGGTTTTGATTTTAATTGACATCTTAATAGTTTCTCTGAAATGCTGTATATATATATTTATAAATAGTAGCACTGATTATGTATTTACATCTATAATGGCATCTGTTACCTCCATTTATGTTAAGCACTGCCTTTTACTTTTTGTAAACTTTACCAATTAATTACTTATTAATGCTTCTAGACTACCTTGTAGTTACTCATGATAGAAAGTCTAAAGATAAGGAAATTATAAAGGTAATTGGTGGCCAAAGTGAAGGGGACACATGTTCTTCACCAGGTGTAGCTGCAATACTGCTTAAAGTCTCACTATTTTAAGTATTGTAAAATTTGAAACCTAAACCACTGGTAAAGATTTAAATGTCTTATGTTAAATGTCTTATAGGATAGCAAGGATTTCCTCTGAATTTGCTATAAATTCTGTTTTATACAACTATAAGTCTGCTGGGGGATAGATGTTTTTCCAAAAGTATTGTTTGCCTGTGAGTCATTTTTGGTGCTAGTAGTATTTTTTGTGTTTGTGGGTGATGCCTGCCTACTCTGCGTTTTCTGCTACATATTATTTAGATCCTAATTATGACCTATTAAAAGAAAACTATATAAGTAAGGTTATGTTTTAGCAGTACTTCATTCGATTTTTATTTTTAGCTTGCCCCAGATTTGATTTTTGCTGTCTCATCTTCTTGCCTACAGCAGCCATCATCTAATAATTTTAGTGATACTTGCAGGCTGCTAATGGGAAGCATAAGTGTCTCCAAAGATTTCTCTGTAGTACTGCAAATTGATTTCTCCCCTCCCTCTTTCCTCTTTCTCACCAACCAGGATAATGACTCCAATACTTATTTTTGAAGATGCAGTTTATTTTCTTCTCCTGTGCTCTTCCTCTTTATTCTAGGGTTAAAATTCATAAAATCATGTTTCTTACTGGAATGCTGCACTTGTACAGGTTTAGTGACTGCTGTGGTCTGTAAAAAAATGCATTTTCAATATTTTCTGTGAATTATTATGTACAATAATGAGAGAGGGGTGACCAGAATGAACTCAGCTCTATTGGCTTGTCAGCAGGTCACTTCCATGATTTCTACTTTTTATATCCCAATTTTTATTTCTGGAAAAGAATCCTTAAGTAAATAAATATTCACCACTTGGTATTTAGCTGCTTTAGTTTTTTTCTGATTTGTTTTTTGGGTTTATTTTAAGGTATTGCAATCCGAGAGTCGGCCAAAGTGGGGGACCAGGCTCAGAGGAGGGTGATGAAAGGTGTTGATGATCTGGACTTTTTCATAGGAGATGAAGCCATAGACAAACCTACCTATGCTACAAAGGTGAGCATTCAGGAGACTTAGACAGCCTTTCCCAAGTCTCACATTTTTGTGATGAAATGTTCAAGGATTTCTGGATAGCCATGCAATACACGTTTGTTGTTTTTTTTGGGTTTTTTTTTTTTTTTTTTTTTTTTTTGTGAAGTATTTTTATTTTTAAGAAACTGCATGATTTAGTTCATGGCTTTACCCATTTTTAGATATCTGTTTTACTAGTGCTGTCTTGTGTGCTTGCTGTTTGTGTAAATATTCATTGATACAGTGCAGCTGTTCAGTTTCAAAATTCTGAGCTATTAAAATAGTCATATACACTGAATATTTAAATTCTTGCTGAAAATGTGCCCTTTTAACATGGCATACGAACTGGGAAATGTGTTAGATACTTTTGCTTCAGGGAATGTCACAATTGTTTTGGGAAGGGCTGTCTTCAATGCAGCTTTTCTGTGAATCATATTTTCCATCCCCTAGTAAAGGACTTTTTGTACTTACAAAGTGTTACTGGCTTATGAACTACGTGGAAAAATATCATATTTTATACATCCTTCTGTGTTACTTAAATGTCAGCTGTGTTCTTAACATTGAACAAAATGTAAACATCATCTCTGCCAGAAATTTTTGTTGAAAAATATATAGCCTATATGGTTTTTATTTCTTTTTATAATATGGAAAGGCATATTGAAGCCAAGTATGATTCTCAACTTTACAAGTGATAAAATTCATACAAAAAGAGGTTAAAACACAGTTCTGCAACAGATTAACAGGAACAGAGTCTGGATTCTGGCTGCTAGTCCTGCAAGGTAGAATTGGGCTTGGTGGAAGTACCTGGGAGCAGGAGGTAACTTTGAATTATACCTCTGAATTAAAGTCAGGATGGAGGGTTTGATAACTGGAGATGAAGGTTTCACACTGTTCCTCTTGCTGGGTTTATTTGTCCTTGCATGACCCAGTGCTGACAGGTTTTGTGTTGCAGTGGCCTATCCGACATGGAATTGTTGAAGACTGGGACCTCATGGAGAGGTTCATGGAGCAGGTCATTTTTAAATACCTTCGAGCTGAGCCTGAGGATCACTATTTTTTAATGGTGAGTTAATGAGGCTTGGGAAGGAAATAATTTTGTAAGAGGAAAACCAAATACCATTCCAAGAACAAATTTTGCCAATCCTGCTGGAGGATTTTTCTCTGTATGTCTTATTTCTCTAGCAATGACAGGGTTTGGGTTTGAAGGGGAAAAATAATCTTTAAAGCTGCATTGTAACTATATTCTGTTAATTTTGTGATGCAGGCTTGTTTTGAAAAGCCTCAAACACAGTTTAAATTCAGTTTGTAGTTTTTTATTTGAGGATTTTTAAAGTTTGATTATCATACCAAGCTAATCAAGGCAGGATCCTGTAGAGGTACTTTTTCAAAACTCTTTGTTTTTGCAGACAGAGCCTCCACTGAACACACCAGAAAACAGAGAATATCTTGCAGAAATCATGTTTGAATCATTTAACATCCCAGGACTTTACATTGCTGTGCAGGTGAACAAAGCGAATGTGTTCTTATAAATCACAAAATAACTGCTGTGTTTTGGCCTTTTGTAGGCATGTGTCAGAGTGTTTGAAACAGTACTTTTTGAGAGTGTAGATTAGAGCACTCTGCCTGCTTCTAAATATGAACTCTGTGTGCTGCAGGCAGTGCTGGCCTTAGCTGCCTCCTGGACGTCACGGCAGGTTGGGGAGAGGACTCTGACTGGAATTGTCATCGACAGTGGGGATGGAGTGACCCATGTCATCCCCGTGGTAGGTACCAGGGTGCACTTGGAAACCAGCACTGCTTTGGACAGGCTTTGTTTACTATGAAGTTAAATAAGGAGTGTCAAATGAAAGCTTATTTTTAAGTTTTTAGGGTTGTTTGGGACTTCTTTCCTTGCAAAAGTATGTATTTCATTATGTATTAAATCAGCTTGCAGACTACAGGAAGGTCACAGTAAGGGATCATCAATCCAGCTTTTAAAAGGCTATTTCTGTACAACCTTCCATTACTGCGATGCCTCAGTTCTCTTAAATATCAATGATTATCATGGGTTTATGTCTCCTGCATGCCAACAGTATCTGACAGGAAATGTCTTAACTTTTTTGATACCCTGCATTTTGACTGTTTAATGTATGTGGTAATATGTGCTTTTTATGTGATTTATTGGATTTTATTGTTTCCACTCTGCTTATGTGGAAACAACTACAAATTTATATAAGTATCTGTTATTATATGTGGTCAATCTCATCAGTTTAGTTATTGAGGTTGTTAAAAATACAGAGTTATCTGTGCATACTGACATCCATTGATGTAATTTTGTGTATTTTTGAACCATGCTGTGTCCTGGAATGATCAGGTGTATTAGAAATGAAAATCTGATTCCCTTTAACTTCATCTTGCATTTTGGTGTTAAGGTGATGTTCTCAGTATTTTGTCATATGGGCAATGCTGAGAACAAACGGCATTTACTGCATGAAACTCTGAAAAGTTAAAACTTATAAAAAAAGGGAGGAAATAATGTGGCTCAGCAATACCAGTGTTTTCAGTAAATGCATCCTAAAAAAAATTCAGCAAGTAGGTTTTCTATTTTTATTGTGCTTATTGTAAGATCCTCCTATTTCTGTTTGAGTTTTCTATTCCTATTTGATTTTTCTTGTCTGAGAAATTCAATTTTATATTTTTTTCTATTAATTTTCCCCCCTCAAACAGAATACAGGTAGTTTATTTATATTGTGTTTGCTTTTCTGATGGTGCCTTAAAGGAGCCATCGGATCTGACTAATGTGTACAAGACTTTTTATCACTTGTGTATCTATTACTTAGTCAATATCTGTTTATATGTGGTAATCAAGGTCTTTAAATAAAAATGATACCCACTTTGCTGAGGGGTACACATTTTTAGAGTGATTTTACAGTTTCAGGATTTTACTTTTAATAGAAAATCAGAGCATTATAAAAATGAATATTAATTACTGATACACAGTAAGTTTTCCCCTTAACTATGTCTTTTCCTCTCTTACATAGGCAGAAGGCTATGTAATTGGAAGTTGCATCAAACATATTCCTATTGCAGGTAGAGATATTACTTACTTTATTCAACAGCTTCTAAGGGAAAGGGAGGTAGGAATTCCTCCTGAACAATCTCTGGAGACAGCAAAAGCCATAAAGGTACACCCTCCTTTATCTCTTAATAAATACATAATAAATCTCCATGAGCTAATTTTTTGGCTCTAGCAAGTTGCCAGTGGCTCTCTTAAAAATGCAAATGTAGGCAGTGTATTATAATTGTGCCAGCATCTGGTGGTTTATCCAATCAAGAATGGGGGAAGGAGAAAGGAAGAAAATATTCATGCTAGACTGTTGGGAGTGAGTAAGCTCCGCAGATTAAATCAGCATTTCAACTTTGGAGTTGTTTAAAATTTGCTTTGTAATAAAATTAAAAAAAAAAAAAAAGACTAGGGTGATTTTGTGGGCCTGCTCTTGCAGTGGAAGCTTGCCCTTGAAATTCTTTATTGTCACAGACCTACTGTTAGAAATGTTTTTATTTTGAGAGGGGCAAATGTAGCTGAGTCAGCGTGTGCAGCCCTTTAGGAGCAAATGGGCCTCGAGCCTTGTGGGGCTGAGGCTTCAGTAGTGATGTGGATGAGAAAGTCCCTTAAACAGCTCCATCTGTAAAAATGCTCACACTTTTCTGATTGTGTTGCACTTTAATTCAATGATGTACTAATTCTTTCAGCTATTTTTAACCCCTGGTGTTTCTCCACAGGAGAAATACTGTTACATTTGCCCCGACATAGTGAAGGAATTTGCCAAGTACGACGGGGACTCTCGCAGGTGGATCAAACAGTACACGGGCATCAACGCCATCAACAAAACCAAGTTTGTTATAGATGTTGGTTACGAGAGGTTCCTCGGGCCCGAAATCTTCTTCCATCCCGAGGTAAGAGCAGGGAAACTGTGAATTTGTGCCATTCGTGGTGCCCGGGCGCCATCCCGTGGCAGTGAGGGGCCAGCGAGTCTCTGAACACCAGCCAGGTGCACTCACAGGTGACTTCAGCACAGCAGAAAAGTGTTCTTCTGATATCCAATCTAATGTTTAAAACAACTTGTTCTGTTCCTTTAAAGGCAATCTGAACTTGAGAAGAAAATGTTTGAATTCAGTTTTTGTACAGTATTTTCCTCTTTCTTTCAGCCTCAGTTTACACAAGTCTGCCTTTATACTTCGTATTTGTGTGTTGCCAATCCCTTTGGACAGCATTAAGCATGGTATTCTAAATATTGGATGCAGACTTCTGATATTAGTCAATTTGTAAGGCATGGATGATAAGTTTACCCTTGAAGGAAGTCTGTTGAAATCTCTCTTGATGTGGTCATAAGTAGTATGTACAATTCTGGGAAAGATTTCTGTTCCTCACCTCCCTGATTTTTGGTAGTTCAGTTTGAGTGAGTTTCAGGGTATTGTTGAGAGGAAGGAGTCAGGTTTTAGTACAGGTCCTCTCCATTCCTGGACACTTGGTTAAATTTATGAAGGCACCCATAGACTGCAATACTGTTAAAAACTTTTATTAAAATCCACATCAGCACTGGTGAAGCTTCCTTTCTTCCTTCTTGGAAGAATATTTAAAAGCTTCTCTCTGCCACCTTTTGTCTGAATTCCAGCTGTAATCTTCGGTGGTCAGTTTGTAGCCATCTAATCTTCTGCCAGTATGAAATCTCTGAGCTAAATCCTTTTTCTTCTCTGCTGTTTACCAATGTGATTTAATGGAGAAGCATTGAATCCCATGTCAGATATAATTTTAAGAGTTCCTCTTTCCATAGTCTCTAAAAAGACTGTTGGGAATGGGATAAAGGACGAATTTCCATTTTTTTCATTTCTTAGCAGTTTCTTGACTCTATTGAAAAAGACACCCAAACCTGAACTGACCTCCTAGAAAGAAAAATATGCTAGATAATATGCACTGCATCCAAAGAGAATTTCTTGTTGTGTTTCATTAACTTCTCACTTGAAAAAGTAGCAACTTAGCTAGGTAAAAGCTGCCTTTGGTAAAGCTGTTTAGTAATCTTTTCCTACTTTCACTTTACAGAATTTGTTCTGAAGTCTTTAATACTCCTGAAGTTAGCTCTTGGGGTTTGTGGCTATCCAGATTATTTCTCTACTTTTTAAATTAGATATTTTATTTGCCATTCTCCAACCATATCGTATTGGCTGGCAGACTACAATTTTACATTGTTCTTGTTCTGGGATGATGTTATACCCTGCCTCTCATTTCTACTTAGTCCTTTTTCCCTGCTGTTTTATCAATATCTCTGTGAAGAGCTCAGGAGTTTTCAGGCTGTAGTTCATTCTGATGAAAACTCGGTGTGCAGCAGCTTCTCTTTTGATTTATCTGGCTTCTTGCATGATTAATTCTTACTGTGGCTGTTAACTTGAATTCTTGGGGAGTGCCCCCATCATTCTTGAGGCTCCTGAGCTCCAAGCCAACTTCCTTTGCTAATTTTCTCTCAGTTCAGTGTACACTTGTTATGTTTGATTGTTGTTATTTGTTCATCCATGTAGCTACCTCAACTTGTTTTGAATGTAAGTCCCACATACTTCTACACAAAGCCTTCTAATATATCCATAATAATATATTATTATGTATTGGTTATTAATTCAATTTTTCAGAGTTTAGCCTCTCAAAGGAAAAAAATCATAGGCTATTGCCAGTTCTTTTCTTTAAAGCTTATGTTAAGTTTTAAGTGAAAAATTTCCACTAGACTGTTTTCTAGCATTAGCAACTCTTGACTCTCTAGTTATATAAATGCAGAAAATCACATTAGCATTGTGTTCATGTTTGCATTGATGGGGGCTTTCACTCCAAACCATAGACTATTTATGCTTTTTTGAACATTATATACTTCCTGGGCTTGGGGAAAAAAAAATCTGACTTTTTGGTGGGATTTTAACTGAATTATTTTTGTAGCATTAAAATCTTCTTGCAGGGAACATTCTGATTTGCACACTGGTGTTTTTAATCTCACTTGAAAGGAAATGCAGGACCACAGTGCATGGTAACAGTGTGTTTAATATTGCAGGAAAACTCAAACTCATCTTGCAGGCAGTAAAAGTGCATAGTGCATAAATTGTAAACAATGAATTTCTGACCAAGGAAGAGAATCTGAGTTTCTCAGCAGAAAAAGAAATTGTCATTTCCTCTGTAGAGGAGTGTTTGTTTTAATGTAGAATAAGTCATGAGCAAGACTTGAAACTACTACTCATCCCCTATTTTAAAGTCTCTCCACAGTCTTATTTCTGCCTTTTTATTTCTCAGTTTTTTTGAATGAAAAATCTAATGCCTGTTCTGTTTGATTTTAGTTTGCTAACCCTGATTTCATGGAATCCATTTCGGATGTAGTTGATGAAGTTATACAGAACTGTCCCATTGATGTCCGGCGTCCATTATATAAGGTATGGCCTTTCTCTTGTAAAATTATTGTAATTTATTTAAAGCCTAAATCTCAGCATCATTGCTACCACTTCCTCCACAATGAGAAATGTGAACTTTGGATAGAAATTAAACGAGTTGCCACTTCTGAATGCAAGTACATATTTGCTTCTTTTTAGTTTTGAAAGAAAAGTTTCTGTAGATGCTTGACACACAGGTAATTGGTTGTCCCTGAGGAACTGTGACAGAGGGATGTTATTTGTATCTGACATTTGTAAAGTGAATTCCTGTGCATGAAGGACTTAGAGTTTTGCGCATTTTAAGGGTTATTCTGTGGTCTTTCCCCTGTCACTACCCTCCTTCCCCTGCTTTATGAAGTGGTGGTTTCCAGTATTTTTTTCATAGTCTTGTCTTGGACCTGTCCACTGTCTGCAGTTTAGTCAGTACTGTATCTCTTATAAAGTACATGAAAACTAAAAATATTTTAGGGGAGAACAGTTAGGCCAGCTTAAATCTGCTTAAAACCAGGGTGGAGTCCAGACAGTACTTTCAGTTCCTCATTCTTTAAGGAGTGAAAAGTAAGATGCATGCATAGTCCATGGCCAGACACTCTGTCTGTATTAGCAGCACATCCCACATGCCATGGTTACCTTTTTTCTGCTTGTGCAGGAGCAGTACAATTTTGGAAATAACAGCATAAAGCTATAGCACACAGAGATTTGTCTGCTCATGTAAAAGGTGGTAGTGTTCCTCACCTGGCAGAATGAGCATTAAGTTCCAACTAAGTCGTGTCTCAGGATAATTTTTAACTATTAAAATTCTACAGTCTCCTATCCTTGCCTGGTGAACACCCTCTGCAATCTAGAATGAGATGTAGCACTCCAGAGCAGATCTGTGGGGCAGGATAAAAGGGGAAGTTGAACTCTTTAACAGGCTCTTATGTCAGTTCTGCACTAGGTGTCTTCAGTGACTTCAGGCTTAGGCAGCAGAAGGGTTTCAGAACCCCTTAGTGTGTGGTTGTGTTTAGGATCTCTGCTTTTTTTTCTGAAAGACCAAAGTTTCCTCAGAGCAACAGATTGTTTGCTTGGTGGGGTAGGGTTTGGTACTGACTAGAAAGTGGTGTTTAAAACCTGAGGTTGTTACTTCTGCCTTGTCATAATCAGTAGACAAATAACTTTTCCTTGGCTTGCCTCTGGTTGAGACTTTATTTTTCCTTTTCTGCTTTTCATTATACTTGCTTAATTAAAATAATGTTTCACAATGATCTGTCGAATGTACTGAGAGGTCAGTTATTGATCATAGTAGTTGCTATCTTCTTTCAGCAAGGTCACTTCAAAGGGACAAGCATCTCATGTTCTCATTGTTTAAAACAGAAATATTCCACTCATACTTTCTCTCTGAGGTTTATCCAAGTTCCACTTGCCCACAGTGCTGAGTGGTGGCCAGCCAAAGCTCTGTGTTTTGGAGCTGAGTTTCCATCAATGTATTTGGATTCTTCCTCTGTGTTCCTGCAGAAAATACCTATGAGTACCCTTATTGCAGATTTTATCTGGCATGTAGCCTTTGAATCATTGTTCCACAACCCATCTTTTGATGTCCTATGGTATTTATGAGTTTTATTCGCAGTACCCCTATTTCCTAATCTGATCAACATCTCTCTCACAAGGCCAGTTATCTTACCTCATGTTGATGTTTGGACCAGCAGAAACCTTGATAAGGCTTCTTTAGCCACATCTGTGACAACCCAGCCTAAAGGGAAGAAAGCATCTAAGATTTGTAAATGATCATTGGTCAAAAGGAATGACAAAAGTCAGAGAGTCTGAAAGTTTTATTAATAAATTACACACTTGGCATGGAAATTGGTTTGTTAGTCTCTACTCTCTAGTCCTACTATCTAAGCACACAGCAGTAGGTTTTGGGTAAAGGGGTAGGGTGAAAGGGAAGAGAGGAATTAAAGAGGGAGAGATGAATTAAAGAAAGAAATGGATAAAAAGGGAGCACCACTCCTTGTTTCAGTGTTGATCCAACTGCGTCAATCTGGCCAATGACATGTGCAGGGTCCTGGGGGCATCCCCTGGGCTTGGGATGGGGGTGCCTTTCTATGGAGAGGTTTTTCTGCCCCACTTAAATTAGTTACTGTGTGCAGTCTGTTCTTTCAGGCCATTCTGGAAATGGGTTGAAGGGATTTGGTGGTTATAATCCCACCCTGTTGTCCATGCCAACTTCCTCCACCCATTCCTTGGATGGTGTTGTGGTTTGTTCTCATGGACAGCAAATCCCCTACGTGTGCTTGGCCCTCTTCTCCAGCCAAATCCTGTTCTTCCTCACAGTGTGTTAATACCAACAGTCCCTGGTTGTTACCAGCAATTCTTGTCTGTTATTACCAATAGGCCTTGGTTGGCTCCACAGCCATTTAGTTACTGGTGTTTGAGACATACCCATGAGCCCCTTATTTGCTGGGAATTGAGAGCTAAAAAGGATTTCACTTTGGACTGCTGTTTACAGGATCAGTAGAGAGTGGCCTTTAATCATAGCACTTTTACATCCTGGCCACAATTTGAGTTGGTAAGTTTCTTTGAAAGTTCAATAACAGAAATATTATTTCACTTGAGTTGTTATTTGGGCAATAAAAAAGTTTCGAAGGTTGTTTGTTAAAAGACAAGTTCTCTCTGAAGACCTGTTAGTTCTGGGAACAGACAGTGTTTCTGTTAAGAAGGGCTTAGTCCAAGTGCAGATTGTCAGGTTTGAGGCTTAATGAGCATTTCTCAGATCCCATTGGGGCCTGGAGTGGGGGAGATGCACCCCTAGAAATCCATCCCACAACTGAAGTCAGCTTCTCTGTGCCTCCACAAGATCCCATAACCTGCAGCTGTTCAGTACTGAGCACAAACATCCTTTCACATATGATGAAGCCTTTTTTAATTGTATAATGATTGCCAGCAATGCCCTCTCTAATTCCCGTGATTACATCATCTTAATGTGATTGCTTGGAAAAACTGATTTGTATTCTCTAACACAGAGTTGAGAGATCTGGATTGCTTGGGGTGAATTGCTTTCTGCTAGAACAGAAAAAGTTAGGTATGGGTTTGAAACCAGGGGACTTGCATTGAAATGTGAAGAGATGAGGGTTTTGGTGGGTTTGGTTTGTTTGTTTTTTGTTTTTGTTTTTGGTAAACTCAAAGCTTCAGAAAACATAATGAAATTTAAAATGAGTGCTCAAATGAAATGAGGAATTATAGAGGAGATAATTTTTGGATCTTATGACATGGATGCAGCGATTTGGCATCCAGGCTACACTGAAAAATGACCCATCCTGCATGCAGCTAAAATTCCTGCTCTTGTGGGCTCAGTGAGACATTCTAGCACCCTTGCTGTTCTCTGGGAAGAATGGTGTATAGTTCATCTAGTTGTTATTTTTTAAGAATTTCTTAGCTTCCTTTTTTCTTAAAATATTTCCACAGCCTTTCCTTGTACTTTCCTCACAATTATATGGATATATTGTGTAACTGATATCTCAGAAATGGAGATAAATTTCAGGGAGAGTGCAGTAGCATGATAGGGGCTGTGCTCTGCACAAAAATGAGACCCTTCCCCAGCTTTCAGGTTTCTGTGAGCACACCAGTGAACTCTGAATAAACTACTGCACACACAGCTTGGATCAGTGATGAACATCTGCTCCTGTGGTACAGCCACAGCAGATGCTGGTGTGGAATATTTTCAGCACCAGTTGGTATTTAAAAGTTTCTTTTCAACCTGAAAGGGCTCTGAAACTTGTCCTAACATTTGTCAGTTAGGACATGAGTTTTTGGCACTTAATGTCAAAAAACAGTCTCTTCCTGAATGTAGTTATAATAACTTTAGTGGTGGACAAACTGCTTTGAGAAGTTTTAAAAACTGCTTCCTATCCTAATAAACAGTATTTTTGTTAGTCACAGGTTCAGAAACTATCACTTTTATTGCACACTCTACTTCATCTTTCATTTTCTTTATTCAGAGTCCTTCCTCAAGTACTCCAGAGTTAGGATGAGAACAGTATTAATGGTTCTGAGGTCCTTGCCTTCTCCCAGTTCAAAGGATAGCAGTGCAGGGTCACTGACAGTCCCAGCAATTGATTTCTTTCAACTTTTCTCTGCTGTGTTTCTAGTACAAATATCTGAATGAAAGAATATGAGATAAACGACATCTGAAGCCAGGTAAATTCTTTCAGAAATATCTCTGAAAGGAGATATTTCTCAAAACATGCTGGCCAAGCATGCTTAAACATTCATGATTCAGATCATGCTAATCAAATGACAACATCCTTGACCTCAAACGTCTAAGCCAACTTCTCAAGTTGAAAATTCTGCCTGAGGTGGGGGACTGTAGGATATTGGCAAGTGTGGTGTTTCATTAGAGATTAATTATCCAGGTTTTCCATGGAAACACAGGTGGATGGAGAGAAGATTTGGACAAATTGGCTCTTTTCCTTAGAGAAAGTGACTTCTTAGCTGGGTGTGCAGCTGTTGTGGACTCAGATTAGTCTCTCTCAAAATGACAACTTTGTGAAATAGTAAAGTCAAGCTCATTGCTACAATTAAGACTTAGACTGCAGCTTTTGTGTCAGTGTTCACTCAGCAGGTTAAACTGCTGAGCTCACATGAGCCCATCCTAAAACACTGGAGAGGTCCAGGGTGTAGGGATGGTAAAAACCCCCTGACATCATTTCTGATCTCAGCTGCTGTTGAATGGAAACACTGGTGTGAGAGCAGCTCACACACAGCACACTGCACAGCATGGAGGGTAGATGGCACTGTTGGACTGGCTTTGCTGATCTGTGCTCCAGCACCACAGGAATTCCCTGTTACTGACCCAGAGCAGAGTGGGGAGGCTCTGGGGGTGAGGGAAGGGTGGGAGAGACTGCCAGGCCATGGCATCTGCTGGCACCATGACAGGAATGGGAAAGGAGCAGCATTCCTATGGGAATACTGCTGTATTCCTGAGCTATTTGAAAGCGCCAAGAGATTAACTCTGTTACTGTAGCACTGGAATACTGAGGAGAAGCCCTGCTTATTCCTATCATAGCTGTAAATAAATTTGTAAGATTACTCCTGCTAGTTGGTTTAATAATTTCTCAGTGCATCTGCAGGATTTTCTGGTTTCTTTTGTGTTAGAGGCGTATTTCTGCAGAATGGCATCACCATAAGTCAGGCTGAAATCTCTTGCTATTGCTTGAAATGTGAAGTGAATGTTAAATCCAGGATTTTAAGGAAAAAGAAATGATTTCTTTATTATTAGAAGTAAATGCATTTTTTAAATAGTGTTTCTCACAATAAATTTACTTCTTTGTGCTAGATTTATTGTTTGGTATGAACAATATTTATCCTTATACTTTCCATACTGTGTTGGCAAATAATGCCTTGTTTTAACCAAATTGAAAGAGACATGTAGCTTAATTGATTCACTTGCTAATGAAGTGCTTGGCTTCAGCTTATGAACCTTCCTGGTTTTACCCATAATAATTTTTATTCACAGTCATATATTGATCTTGTTACATGTCACTGGTGGTCTAGTCATGTCATGTTAACTTTAATTTAGGCTGTCAGTTAGAAAGAAGGGAAAAATGGGATGTGTTGTTCTTACTTGCCAGAAAAGCTCCAAGGGATGCTTTTCAGTTTGGTGCTGCAGTGTCTGATGTGTCCAGCTGAGAGTGGGCTCACACCATGGTACAGGGTGAGGATGCAAAAACCAATTCAGCACCTTGTGCTTGGTTCTTCAGGAGCTAATTTCACTCTTTGGAGTTTTTCTGTAAGCTTGATTTAGTCAGAGATTTCTGTTGCAGGAGCTGGGTTGCTTTGTTGGGTAATTTCATATGTCTGCAGCATTACAGTGTACAGGGATAATACCAGAAATGGCACAACGAGAAATAATCACAGAGTTCATAAGAGAAGCAAGAGGTGAGATGAGAAGGGAGTAATTTCTTGCCAGCCCTCTGAGGTGATCTTAGAGGTCTGTTCCACCCTTAATGATTCTGTGATTGGTATCCACTCCCCTGGTCTCCTTCCAGAAACAGCCAATTCCATTTATCTGCTTGTTGTGGTGTGTGGAAGGGCTTCGTCCCTCTCTGCTAAGGGAACTCATTCTTTCAAAACAACTTAAATGTTCAGCCAGTTAGCTATAAAAGGGAAAAGCAGCTGGAGGTTCTTTCCATCAGCAGGTATGATAATTTGGGGCTAGCTGAGAAATGTGTGGGCTGCTTGCAGCTGTTAAACCAACTGAAGTGTGTCTGAGTAGACTAAGATCAGAAGAAGTCTTCTTTAAAGGAATCAGCTGGAAACTGATACTCAAAGCCTAACTTCTTTGTTGTCATTTTTTCTGGGAGGCCAGAGGATTCACTGACAGTCTGAAAACCCAAACATCACTAGTAAACTTTCTCCACAGGTGTATTTAGCATCCTTTATTTTTATGGTTTTTTTGTTAAGTAATTATTAGAATTACGCAGATTTATTCTAGAGAAGGTATTTGAGAGGTTAGGATGGAGGAAGGTGGGTGGTGCCCCCTTGGTGGTTTTCTGGGCTCTTTTTTTTTTTAATCTGACTATCTTTTCTCACCTTTATTGTGTCCTTTATAAGTGGTATGTGAGGGGTTTGGAAAGGATATGGATTCTGCTTTCATTGTAAGTGAGGAATACCTGGCTGCTGACCTGACTTGCTGAGTTGAGAACTTGCTGAAGGCTGTATTGACAAGTCTTCTACTAAAGAGTTAGCATAGATTTGTTCTGGCACTGACAAGAAGTGCAGGGAGCAGGGGAACTGTAATTGTATAATTAACCATCTTCTGAATGCAGTTGGTGTCACCTAGTTACTTATATCCAGAATTTTGCTCAGTTTGGCTGGTCTGGATATGTGATAATGAGGTGACTCATCTTTTAGCATTTCTGCCTTGGTGCTTCTGTTCTCCTTGGGCACTGTTACTGTTGAACTGATTTTGGTGTGTAGAAGTACTTGAATAATCATAATTTGAAGAAGATGTAACTTCTTAGCCTCTAACTCTGGAATGGTAACTAAGTGGAAAGAGCCTCCCAATGATACTGCTAACTCTGTAGTTACGTGAATTGGTCTTGGATGTATTCAAAAAATAATTCTTGGGTTTATTCTGGAATCTATTTTCAGTGATAGCATTGTCCACTTTATGGTGTATGCTTGAAGTTTAATTTGCTTTGAGTAGAATTATTGCTTTCAAGTTCTTTGCCAATTTCATTATCTCCAGGTAGTATTTTCTGATGACATCTTTTTAATTGCTATTTCATCACTCAGGTTGGTTGTTGTCTTTTTTCCCATTAGCAATTTCCTTTTCCCAAGTGGAGTGCATGACCACTGATGCAGGGGAAGAGATGTTCTTGGGTATGGGGAGAGTAGGGGGAATCCTCCCTCCTGCTGTAACTTTAGGATCAGCTGTGACTTCTGGCTCCTTTCCTCTTCTCTGTCCTCCTCTTTTCCTTTTGGAATGTTTCAGTAATGTTATGAGGACTTGTGCTTTTTTTCTTCAAAGCACACCTGCCTTGTTATGCATTCTTTTATACTGTAGATAATCTGAAGCTGTGAAGAAATGAGTTTTTCCTACTGTAATGGTTTTTATGATGTGCAGGGATTTTTTTTCTCATGAATAAACAAACAGCCTTCCTCTCATTTTACAAGGTACAAACAAGATTTCCCTGGTTATCTGTTGCTTAAAATCCAAGCACTTCTGCACCCTGCAAGTGTGAACATTTACTATGCATGTCTTTGACTCTTCAGATCCATGTGCAGGCTGAAAACAACGGGTCAGGATTTTTTAAATTAGGTGTACAGTCTTGGTCTGCAGTGCCAAAAAATGTTACTGAGAGATAATCCTTGGACCTGTGTACAATGATCCAAGTTCCTTGTGAACGTGTGTCATGGTCACAAACCACCATGTGAGTGGTTTTAGCATGGTGCAAAGGCACATGTGCCATTTTGTCTTGTTGAGTTCTTTTTTCTGGTTGTGAATTGCTTTTTTGCTGCCACTCATGCTGTGTCCTAGGGGTCCTGTTTTGGATCCCCCACCTTTGAAGTCACTTCTGTGTTTTTCTGGAATGCTGCAACATTATCAGAATTAGGGATGGGAAATTCAAAAATGTCTGTTTAGAATCCAAGTAAAAGTCCAGGCTGAGAGGCCTTTGATTCTGCTCTAAAAACCAAGTAGTACCAAACAAGCAAGGGGAGAGGCATCAGTTTGCTCTGTGCTGCAGTTCTCTGTGAAGGTGTGGTGCCTTTTTGAAGAAATCTGCAAATTAAAAAAAAAGAGTTCTAGATAACTTGGTAGCTTTTGTAGCTATGTAATATGATGAGACTTGAGCCTTATTTAGTGTCAGGGCTAAAACTGCTTTCTGTGAACATCCCCAGTGAAACTTCTTGATGTAGTGTCTTATTTCTGTGCTGCTCTGTGTATGCAGGGTACTAGATCATGGTTTAAATGGAATCCTCCTTTTTTAATAACCCATTCTACAGAAATGTATTTAAAAGAGAAAAGTAGGGGAGCCATGAACTTCCTGTGAATTGGGGGATGCTTAAGGTGTTCTGCCTACCTTGTCAGCTTCCTAATGATGCTGAGATTCAAATAGTCACCTCTGCAGTGTTGGCTCTTGGGAAACTTGCCTGAAGATGGATTTAAAGAATATGTCTTTAATTTCTGCACAGAATGTGGTCCTCTCAGGAGGATCCACAATGTTCAGGGACTTTGGACGACGACTGCAAAGGGATTTGAAGAGAGTGGTGGATGCCAGATTGCGGCTCAGCGAGGAGCTCAGTGGTGGTCGGATCAAAGTAAGTGAGGGTTTCAAGTGCATTAATTACCTGACCAGTGACAGAAATCAAGTGCAAAGTTTTCAGCTCACTAGTGAAAATACTCTGTAAAGTCAGTAGGATATGTTTGTGTTGTTAAAAGCACTGGTAGCCTTGCATAACATCTCTTTATAGGAATTCTGAAATTACCATGAGCAGTTCTGGTTTTCCTTCTAGGAGTTGTGTGAGTAGTAGGCAAGAGGGATTTAACTTTGTGTCCTTTATCATGAAGAGTTTTATGACTTAGTCTCCTAGTGGGGGAGCATATCTGAGTGATAAGTGTGGTAGTGATGTGAATGGAGGGTTGAAGGTGTCTGGTTCTGGCCATGTTAAGTTTGAAAAGCAACTGAATATGAACTGTTGTTTACCTTAGCCCAAACCAGTGGAAGTTCAAGTGATAACACATCACATGCAGCGTTATGCAGTTTGGTTTGGAGGTTCCATGCTGGCTTCAACAGTAAGTCTTCATCAAAGTTGTTCTTAATTTTTATTGCATCTTGAATTCTGGGTGTATTTAGTCTGAGTACTAACTTTTAAACTTTTTTGTTGCGACAGCCTAAACTATCACATTCTGGAATCCTTACCCAAGTTCTATCTCAGTAAAAATTTGTGCAGGGCAAATGGGAGCTTTGCTCGAGTAAGGATATCATGTGTTGACAAAATTCTGAAGTAGTTTCAATATGATAGTTCCAATATAGTGCCTTTATTCTTTAAATCAGCTCTAGAGATTAGTTAGGACTTCAGGAATATAGAATCCAAATCAATGATCTTAAATACAAGAGAGGAGCAAATACAGGAAAATGGGAGCAATTGTTGTTTGCCAAGTGAGATTTCTTAGTGCTGTGTTTAAAAGCAATCTTATGACCAGACAAACTTCTCTTGATTAGTTGTATTCATATCCTAATATTTCTCATTTTATTCTATTTTAAATGTAATACAATGTCTTAAAGCTGCAATCTACAGAAATGCCAAGATGTTATTTATTAATTGTTTTTTTTTCCTACTTATGTCCTTATGCTTTTGGGGGTATTTGTTTTATATTTTTATAGCCAGAGTTTTTCCAAGTATGTCACACCAAGAAGGACTATGAAGAGTATGGCCCTGGTATTTGTCGTCATAATCCCGTTTTTGGAGTCATGTCATAATGCTCATCCAGTGGAAAGAAGATCTCTGAATCAGTGCTGGTGCAGAAACTGGTGCAGTGCAGAGGAAGGCAGCAGATCCTGTAAATACTGAAGCAAGATGTGGTTAACTCTGAGGCATTTGGATCACCATTGTGCTCTAAAGCACAGCTTACAGCCCCAAGTCATTTCAGTACAAGCCATTTCTCTGCTGAGTACTCAGAGCCTTTCCTTCTTTCTTCCTAAATGTGAGGTAATTGAAAATAGGTAAGTCTGGGTTTAGGAGATTGTGCAAATACTACTGAAACTGCATCTAGAAGAATAAGGCAGTGTTTTACTGCTTGTGGAAAGATCTAAACCTTTCCCACTTGTGCCCTGAGTTTGCAATCAAACCTTTAGCAATGGAGGACTAAATACCACATTGCCTTTAGGGGAGTTGGAATGGATACAAGTACCTACCCAAATGGAATCGACTGCAGGATTGGGACAGTACTTTGTAAATGTAGGTTTTCATATCATTTTGTATTTTATGACATTGGTAGGGTGAGTTGATGACTAGTTCTAAGCACGAACAGCTATCAATGTCATGGAATGGTGTTATGCATTTCCAGGTGTGAGGCATGTATTGAAGTAGTGCTGGTATATTTTTTGGGGAAAAAATAAGCCATGTATGATAGAAGCTGATTTGTTTATGTTTGGATGATACAAAGTGATTTATGGTATTGTACGAAGTTTATTATAGCCACTGTTCCTTTGTTTTGAATTTTCTGAAACTGTTTTTTAGGAGATGATGTTTTGTTTTGCTGTTGGTGAGTGGTGGATGACACACAGGCCTTGCACCAGTGAAATAAAAGCTGTTAACATCTTTCTGAATGCTTGTGGTAGTCCTGATTTACTCCCCCACTTCACCTGATGATGTTGGCTTTGTGTTTGTATGTCAGTCTATGTGGGATCACATACACTGAATGTAAAGGGACCTCAGGAGATTTCTGGTCCAGACTCTTGTTTAGTGCAAGGCTCATTTCAAAATCCTCTCTGTTTGCTCAGGACCAGTCAAGTTTCTGGGAATGGAGGGTCCTGAACACCTGGGCAAGCTGTTCCAGGGAGAGTCTACTCTGTTACGAGGACGTGTTCTTGTGTTATGGGCAGAGCTTTTGTTCCTCTGTGCTTTAAACCCAACAGAGTAGGAAATGCTGATTGCCCTGTCCTTGCTGATATTTATCCTATCTCTGTCAGCAGAGGTTTTATAGAGTTTGTGTAGCCCACTAAGAATTTTGTAAGACAACTCAGTTTGATTTTAACTTGCATGGAGGGATTGAGACCGAGCAATTATTTCTTCAGCATAAGTTAGAAATTAAACAAAATGAAACTGCAGGACTCAAGCCTGTTTCTGAATGATTTTGAACTTAAAGCTCAGCACTCAAGGGAAAAACATTGAAGCATAATTTGCTCAATCCTCTCACTAATAAAAAAATGGATATTCTGTTACAGTGTCTACTGTTTCAGCTTGTTCCAGCATCACATCAGCTTGTCTAGGTTTAAATCTACATTTCAAGTTTGTCAGTGCACTGCTGCCTGCTTAGGATTTTGGCCTGTACAGCAGAATCCAGAGCCATGAGCACAGCATGGCTGAAGTCAGCCTCCAGAGGAAGAGTCACACATTTGATGCACTGAGAAAGTGACTGCTGAGGCACCTGCACACTCACATGGTTGTACAAAATAGGGAATGCTGGGCAAGTAGCATGGGAAGTTACATTTGTCTTGCAAACAGCTCTAGCCAGGCATTAAGGCATCTTGAGTTCTGCAGGAGGTGTGTAATTTTTTGATAACTTCTGGCACAAAGCATGGGCACCCATTTTGTCTTGAGGAAAAAAAAGCTTTCAGAAAGTGAGCAAGACTTGAATTGAAAACAAACCAGGAAATGTGCTCATGTTTGCTTTTCATGAAAAAATATAGATAGTAAGAATGTTTAGGATGTTTGAATGATCTGAAGCTGAATTTCCCTGTTCTTCAAGTCTTCGGAAGGCTGAACTTCCTGCCACACTACAGACCCTGTGAGTCTAAAACAGTCACTGAAAAAATCCAAAGTGAGATTAGTCAGGGGACCAATGCAAATGTGAGTTATTGGCCCCTTCTGTCTTTTTGCTGTCGGGATCACTTGAGCTTCAGGGCAAGTCAGCTTGCCTTTTCAGTTAGATTTTATGGATTTGTTGCAAATAGTTTATCAATAGCCACAGTGACACTGAAAAAGATCCCCTCACCTTGTGTTTTGGGTGCTAACCTGGTTTCACTTTGAACTCTTCTGGTCAGAGGAAGGAATTGAACCCAAAACTTGTAAACAAGAAGGGCCAGCAGGTACTTAGTCCAGTTCCAGGCACTTATACACCATTTCCTAAGGATGCTTTCCCTAAACATAAAACACCTCTGGAGCATGGTGAGGGTAAGGGTTTGCTGCCCTTCCAACTGATGTCAAAGGAGTTGTGATCCTGTTTTGTCCCTGATGATCACAGGACCCTCCTGTGAGATGATTTGAAGTGTTAACCTTGGAGGCAACTTCACCCCACCCCTGTTTTCCTGCACACAATGATTTGTTAGAGTGCTGCGCCGTGCTTGGGGAACAATGAACCTGGACCTAAATTGATCTTGAGCTTTGCTGTTGCTTTCTAAATGAGTCTTGTGAAGTTGGGTTCTCTAGTTTGTTTCTTTAGGTTTGTTTATTTGATTTTTTAAATTTGTTTGTAGAATGCCTTGAATGTCTTTTTAAAAGCTCTTCAAGATCTAGATCAGCATGGCTTAGGTGGAGGGCCTGCATGGAGGCAGAGCACAGGTAAGCTGAACTGCAGGAAGAAGTTACCTTTTTTTTTTTCCTGTAGTATTTAAAAACACTTGAAGCTTTTATGAACCTGAAGAGCACTGTGCATATGTTCAGTGTGCTGCTTTCAATTAACTACAATTAGTGAAGTCTTGATGTGTACTGGAGTACTGATCTTTCTGTAAATAATTCATTCTTTATAATTGCTGCGTTCTCTCTCATCTGGAAAAATTGCTGTTGTGTCAAGCCAGTGTTGGAGATGGAACAAGCAAAAACCTTATTAAAAACAACCAGGGTTACTAAGCAGAGATATGCAGCCTCTAGCCTAACTTGAAATTGTGTTGCATGATATTAAGAAGCGCTGTGTGGTGCTTTCAGATACTTCATAGAAAATGGAAGCTGAGGTAAAACTGTGAAATAGCCACTTAACTCACTTTCGTACACTGATCCCTAGCGAGAAAGGTAAAGAAAAACAAAATAGTGAAGGGGAGTGTTTGTATAACTTTCCAGCTTCTTAGGTTTCTTTTCTGCAAGCTAAACATATGTGATGGAAGAATCAAAAGGGTATGTATTCATGTCTTGCTTTTGTGGTCACCTTTGTTGCTGCTGTTTCACCTCTGATGATTCCTTCTTCAGTATTCAGAGCCTGATCCAAAGCAAAGATTTCTCTTTGGCATTATTGATCCTGTGTTGATACTATTGTGTATTCTTTTGCATTTATTACATCCACTTGACATATCAGTCTTGCCCATGCTGTATCACTTCAGGCAGGTTGCTTCATTTCTATGTGCTTTTCCTGACCTTTTTCTAAGCACTGCCTCTATGAAAATATCTTAGCACCCAGTGTGTGTGCTCTGACATGAGTGACAAATCCTTAGGTGCAGATGTCTGACAGGGTCACTTGGCCTTCAAAAGTAGCATAATTACACTGTGAGGACAAGTCACCTCATCAGCTAGCATGAATGCATCTCAAAGAAGTTGTAATTCATCTTTTGGCTTTTTCCATTCAGTTAATAAAATTCTGTGATGTGATGCACAGATGTTGCATCTAATTCTTAAAGGCTCAAAGTTTGAGGGGAAAAAAAATAACCAAAAAAAAATCCTGATATTAGTCTCTGGGCACTGTTGTGGAACACACTGAGGCAGTGCTGATGAGGAAGCTGAGGAGGGGCTGCTGCTCTTCCCAGCACTACACTCAAGAAAAATGCTGAAGGGTGTTCTCTACTGCCTTGGCTTCCAAACAACCTGAGGATTTTTACCTTGATGTTGTTTCAATGAACAACCTGTGTGGTCCTGCTTGTGTGTTCACAGCTGGGGTCTCACTGTGCCAACCTGCTGTAGTCCTGCCTGTTTTTATGGAGGATGAACCCCTGTGAGCTGCAGCTTTCTCTGGTGCAAGGTAAGGGTGAGCTGGCACAGCCGTTCCCATGTGCCCAGAGCTGCCATGGTGTGACCTCACAGCACAGAGCTCTCAGCAGCTTTCCCAGCTGTGCCAGCACTTCTCACATTGTTCAGGAAGGAGCTTTTGTCCATTCCAAGCAGTGCTTGTACAAGTGGCATTTGTGCCTTGCAGCTCTCTCCTTCTGGGCAGGTGAAAGGCTCTGGAGGAGCCTGAGAACCCATCTGCTGCCTTCAGCTATTGCTGAAGTAGAGGTCAAGCTAAATCAGGATGTTCATTATTTTTCAACTTTCCATCAGGTGAAATTGGGAAGAAGAAGGAGAAGTTGGTAACTCTTTTAGGGGTTTAAATGAAACTTTACAGTTTTACCAGTATATTACAATAAAAGCCCATCATAATGGAGAGAGGCATGGGGTTCATATAAGTACCTGTAAATAAACAAGTTTCCTATCACCTCTCCTGCCTTTCTAGTCCTATTTCCCTTCAAGTCCTCTTGAGTTCAGCTGGTGAATATAACAAGGTTGTATTATTAGTAATTGTTTCTTACTTAGATCTAGTGTGAGGTTTGGTGCTGCTTTGTTTCTGATTCCAGGAGCCTGGAATTACATCTTCCCAATTGCTTAGAGTATTCTAAAATTAAAGACTTCACATTTCCCAATGACCATGATATCTTGTGTTATTAATAAATATACGGAAAATCATGAAGGAATTTCCCCCTCATTTTCAATTTGTCTTCCAGTTTAATCCAGGCAAGGAAGTGACAGAGCTGCCAGTCGGGGGAGGTGTTTCTCTGCATAGGAAACAAAGTGAGATGATGTGGATTTGGAAAGTCAGTAAATAGAGAGTATTTATGAGAATGATTGCCTCCATATATCTTGAGTTTGTGATGCACTTAAATAAGTGGTACTCTGTTATGTGTGTTCCTATCAGTAGGTAAAGGAGCAGAGTGGTTTAACTGGGAGGCTGTGTTCCTCTCCAGCAATTTTCAGCAGTTTGCTGTGCTATTGTTTTTTCTACCACCCTGTGGGGTAATGACAAGAGTTGCAGCCACTTTTACAAAGGGAAAATGGTTCACTGCCTTTAACAGGTGATATGAAGGAGAAATATATTTTTAATGTAAACTTGTATTGCTTGTAATTCTATTGCTGCTGGTAATCTGCAGTTGGGTGCAGGGTATAGTTGGGTTAGTTGCAATAAGAATTAGTTAAAAAAAATTGTGTTGCTGAGGTGATGGGCACCTCCCACAGAGGAGCACAGACCTGACAACTGGATTTGTGCTGTCTGGTGTGTGTGGTCTGTTGTGGTTTCACTCCATTTTGGGCTGGGTCAGCATCTACTGCAGTGTAAGTCCTCCTAACTTCTTCCAAAGCATTGCTAGAAATCTATTTCTGCCCTTTTCTTGGTGGTTGAGTGACATAAGTGGCAACTTATTGCAGATTTTTTTCAGTAGTTCTGACTTGTGCTTCTAGTCAGGTGCTCTTGGACACCAACTACTGATGCAGAGAGTAGAAATCCATGTGTTTCTAGGTTGTATATTCTGATGTTTATTAATTTTTCCTTGTCTAGCAGCCTGCATCCCTGGCTCTGCTGTTGCTCTTGCACAAGTTCTCAGCACATTTGCTCATGTAGTTGTGTGCTACGTCTGTAATGCATTAGATGATATTGGCAATTAAAGGATTACAGCCAGGATCTAATTATGGCCCTGTGGAATAAAGTTTTCAAATTATTCTGTGCAGTCTGTAATTACACTGTGTGTGCCCTGATGCCAAGGATTAATAGGGGGATTACAGGCTCTTTTCCTGTAACATGCAGTTCGTGGATATGCTGTTCACAACTCACTGGCTTTAAGGAGCTGATGACCTCTCACGGGGAATATTATTAAAGGATACAGTCCAGGAGAATGTTTTGTGTTGTGTTATGCTTGTTTCCTTTCCTAACCCTGAGTTTATCATGCAGGGACTGGTCAGGGTAGCTCAGATCTTGAGCAGACAACCCTGAAATTGAAGTATTAAGGAAGTGAAAGCAGACAAGCTTCAGTAGCCAGCCCTGCACTGTTAAACTGACTCCTCTTCTGCACTCTTCCTTCACACCTCAGCAAAAAGCTGTGGATTCCCCATTGCTGTGGAATGGAGAAGGGAGCTTTCATGATGTATTGTTACATATTACACAAGTAGTAGGATATAAACATTTTATTTCTGTATATCTGGAAATGATGTACTCTTCTGAAGGAATACATGAAGAACCTCTGCAATCAACACTTCTCTGAAGAACTGTGGTTGTTTAGTTGTAATGAAGATAAACCAATGCTGGTGCTGTTTGAAATGGATGAGAATGTAACCAAGGACTGTCTTTGGAGTAGCAGAAGAGTTCTGAATTGTTGTTTGGAAAGCTTAGGCTGCTTCCTGCCAAATTACAACACATAATCTAGGTGCCATTTCACTTTGTGAACTTGCATGACTCTCCTAAAGGGTAGTATCAAATCTTAGATTAATTTTGAAATCCATCATCTCGCTTCCCATGTCAATTCTGAGGGGTTGAAGCAAAGCTTGTAAACCAAATGTGCTCAAAGCCTTGGCACTGAGACCCACTTGCATTGTACAGCCTGTTCTCACTCCCCTCCCCAGACTGTGCCAATGAAGTCACCACATCTGGGCTGCTTTATGGGCTGGTCCCTGCACTGTGTAGATTCCTGAGCCATTACTTGGCTCACCGACAATTGGCCATGGCCAAAATGGTGCTGTGGATCACGATTACAACTTAACGATGTAGCTGATGGCACTCAAGCACCTGGAATGTTCCTTGGCAGTGTTTAATTTACCAGCATAAATCAAACCTATGTCTTTTGAGTAGCAGAGTGATGCTAAATATTTCAAACAGGATGTTTTATTTTCTTAAGACCTCATATCTTTGTCATGCTGTTTTTTTCATGAATCTGATTTATGTTTTAGGAGAGTGCTTTTACTGTAGTTGCTGAAGAAATGTGAACCTTGGACTGTCAGATAACGAAGAAAAAACACTCTCCAGTTTGTTTAAAAAAAAATCATCGTTTTTAAGACATTGTTACAGTTCTTAATGTCAGAATAGGATTTAAGTTTGTTATTATTTTATTGTATATTGTTACCTATGTAAGTTGTACATAGGTAACAATACAGGTCAGCTTACACTCCTGACTTTTTGTAGCTTTTGCAGTTGTTCATAGTTAACAGGATTTTTTCCTTCATCTTTTAATTTCACTTGAGTTACTATCGTGTAACCTCAGTAAAGCTGTCATCACAGAGATGTATCTAGCATCTAATTTGTCTTTGAGACACATGGGAACATGTGAGAAAGGAAGAACCACTCTCCCTGATTTCATATTTCTCTGGATGGCTTTACAGAACTATGAATCAAACAGTTTTTTCTGGAGTGTTGCTACAAATAAGACCTGGCAGCTGGAGCCAGCCTGCTGTGTGCATGGCAGGAACATTAAAGCTCTTCTGTCTTTCTCTTCAAGCAGAAACTGCTTTGAAACTTTAGTAAAAATTCTGCTTTGTCCTTTTGTGTCTGTATGGTATTTTCCCTGTTCCCTCTGCAACAGTTTTCTTCTGTCTTGGGCCTAGAAGTTGGCATGGACATTTTATGTTTTGATTGAATGATTAACAAAAAGATTATCTGTGACAAAATGTGACTTTTCAGTGGAAAGGGGAAGACTTTTTGGGCGAATCTGCTACAAATAGTAATTTTTCAGAACAGGAAGTGCAGTTCTCAGTATTTGACAAGATGCAGTCTTTTGAACCTATGCCTTCTCAAGTGGGTTCAACTTAATGAAATAATAAAAGCAGAATTAAATTACAATGCTAGATGCAGTTGCCATTGTGCTTTGCATAGCAGCAGAAGAGCAGGGGAAAAGAAACTTAATATCAGCAGATGACAAGTTTAGTGGTGGCATTCCTTTCAAAGCCAAACATTGCCTTCTTTTTCACAGGTTAGGCTGTATCCTCATAATTAAAGCCAAAGAAAGCAAATCTTTCACAGAAAAGTAATTTAAATCCATCCAGTGAGTTAGAGACCCCGGGTCATGAGTACTCCAAACTCTTAATAAGTGAAAGTAACACTGAAATTAATTCCCCTTTCCTCTCCTGGTACTGAATGTAATTGGGCAACAGCTTGGTACAACCATTAGTTAAACTGCAAAGATAGAAACACCTGAAACATTAAACAAAGTAAACTGGAGCACAACCAACTCACTTCTTTCTGAAGGGAAGGTCTGCTGGTTCCAATCATGATTTGTGCCACAGGCTTTTATAGCAGCACTGCAAAAATTGTATAAAAATTGTATAAAAATTGTATTAAAGATCAGCCACCCCTAAACATATTAGGCTTCAAGCTGTGAGCAGATTTGTCACAGAAGCCCAATGAGTTCTGTGTGAGGTTCTTGATTTTATCTTTGTTTAATTGTATCTATTATAATAATAAATCTATTTCTTGCTCCTGGATGTGTACAGAGCAACAAGCCACTTGCAATTAAATGCACGTTCAGTCCTGGCTGTAGCATTTAGTGATTCATGAGGCAGTGTGTCTTCAGAGACAAAAAGAAAATTTTGCTCTAGAGAGCACACTTTAATTGTTCAAATTGGCACATTAAACTTTTACACTTGAATAATAAATTACATGGAACAGGAGCTGCCTCTTTGGAGCCACTTTTTACCTGTTCCAGCCACCACCAGAAATCATCAGGCAGAGCAGTAGCTCGCTGAGACCATTCAGATGGTCTGAATTTCTGACCTGGGGATTGGTGTTCCTTGTTTGGGATTTCTTCCCCATCTGAGGCTGTAGCTTCTCAAGGTAGCTGTTGCTCCAACCAGACACCCAAAATAAAGTTCTGTTGGTTTTTGTTTGTTTGACTGGGTCTTTTGGATTTGATTCGGGGTTTTTGTTTTGAATTTTTTTTGTTTAGAGGAAGAATTCATGATGGGCTGCTCAGTATTTTCTCAGCCAGAGTTGTTTAGTCCAAAAACCAGTTTTTGATAAAACACCTTTTTTTAATGACAGACTTTTTTTTTTTTTTTTTTTCTGGTGAGGAAAATAAAGTATTTCAGTCCCCAAACTGAAATTCTTCTTTTCCAAATGATGCTGATAAAAGTATTACACATCAAATGATGAAATGATCATTAAGCTGCACTTTTGCTATGATTGGCTCTGGTTGGGATTTTGCTTTCCTTTTGCTTTCCTTTTGGACTATAGGCAAGTGCTTTCAGGATTTCTCTACCTTTTTTTTTTTCCTTTTGATTTTTCATTTCATTTTAATCCTCTCAAAAGTTTGGTCAAAGTGCTATTTGTGCTATTTGGTTTTGTGAGCTCCAGTAAATCTAATGTTTGACCAATATTATGAACTACCAGAGATGCTCTCAGCACTCTACCAGGCCTCCATGGTGATAATTAGCAACAGATACTAATTTCCTTCAATCCAGATGATCTCTGATGTCATAATGGGAATGGTGAGTGCTGACTAGGAAGGCAAACACGTGGCAGCCTTGCACAACTGCTCAACATGAGCATCTTTTGCTCTTGATCTCTCAGGTTCTTGGTCTTGCTGACCATTCTGTTGTGTTTTTCAGCTCTGTAAAGGGCAGCAGAGTGGAGCTAGTTGTGAGCAAATGCTCCTGGAAGCAGTGGGTATTATGATAAAAAATTACTTTACAATTTGTCCTCCTGAAAATGTCAACTCTTCTGTGAGGAAGGTATTCACCACATTTGATATTAGTGAATTCCTGATTCCTTAGTGGATATTGAGGTAACTCACTGTTCTGTGCTGAGAAAACAGAGTTATAATCCTGAGGTGACATGCTGTGTTTTAGGACAGAGTTCATCTGTTCCACTTTATGATTCTCTCATTCCTGAACTTGAGCTCATCAGTTTTGGCTCTCTTTGTAATCCAAGGAGGAAGGTGTGTGCTGGGTGCAATTCACACAGGTCTGAAATGGGTTAGAGGAATGGCTCCATAGCACTGCCTGTTTCTTCCATGCAGTGAGATCAAGACATGCAGATGAAACTGAGTGAGAAGGGTTTTCTTCAACTCAAATCTGAGTCACAAGCTTGGGCTTAAATCTCCTGGTGGTATATCCAGCCTCTGACAAGGACAGACGTTTGCTAACCCTTCTTCAGAAGCAGCAGGCTTTTTCTGAGTCCTGAGAGGATCAGGCAAGGACTAAAATCTCTGAAAGGCTGAGAAAAGCTGGGAATTTCTAGAAGCAGGGAAAGAAACGGCATTTCCTGATGAAATTTCTGGTAATGTTTTCATGCTGCCCTGAATTTTGACTCGATCCAGACATCCATTTACCAATTACCAGCTGGTGGTAGCACTAAACTGAGTGTAACCGTCATGATCAGATAAACTGTGAGTGTTTATTCTTTCCATGCATCCTTTCTTCATTATTCAGTGGTACTTTGTGATGCTGTACTTTAGCTGATGTAATTTGTGTGAGTGTGAATATTACATCTTTTCAAAGGCGTGGCGTTGATGTGCAGTGTCAGAGAAGGTTCATTTCACATTGTTGCTGTTTGTGACAGTACTGCTTATGTCTAAAGATCTCCTTTTGATGTCTTTGAAATAATTTTACTCCTGGACTGTAGCTATTCTTGGTTCCTTCCGTATTTGTATTTCATGAATCTGTTTTTAATGTTATTTTGCTTCTTATCTTCATTGAGCTGTCAGTATCTCTTCCTTCTAACAAACAGGGCTGCAATGACTTGCTGTATTGTGATTTATCGAGGGCTAGGGACATCAAACAAGGCATTTATTATAGCTTTGGAGTTCAATAATAGGGAGTTCAGACACAGGGTTTCAGCCTTCTTATCCTAAAGGCAATGTTAGCTCATCAGTGACTAATTCCTGTTTCTGGGTCTGCATTTCTTGCCACTCAAAGCAAAGAACCATCTCCTAAATAGCTTTATGAATTCATTTCATATAATTTGAGATTGTTTTTACCTTTTCCAAACCATGAATTAGAACTTTGAAGAAGAAGCAGACAGATGAGGAGGAGGAGAGCAATATGTTAAACTGTGAGCACATTGAAAGGTTGGGACTAAATCCTGGCCACTCCTTGGGAGAAGGAGGGCAGGCAGTGGAGCCTGTTCCTTCAGTATTTGTTTGCCAAATGGATGTGAAGATAGGAGGTGCCAAAGAGATACTGTTACCTTGAGCCTGATCTTTTGTTTTTATGATAATCTTGACGGGAATTAGAAGATGTGAGACAGCCACACCATGCTGTGTGCAGCCTTTTGAGCAGCTGGCCTGCTCTCCTGGACGTCTCTGGTTACCTGTGGTATTGATGAGGAATGTGACAAGTATTGGAAGGGCTTTGAATGACAATACCCTGCTCAGTGGCCCTTCTCTTGTCCTTCCATAAAGGTGGTGGTGGTACCAAGGGTCCTGGTAAAAAAGCTGTGCCATGGTTCCTGTGGTGTGGGCAAAAGTCCGTCTGTGATTTGTTTGTCATTCGTGTAGCAGGAGAGGTAAAGAACTTGGAAGTCGCAAAAATTGCATTCATATAAAATTTAAATATATAAGAGTGTCCAATCCATTGGCCAGAAGTTCAAATAATCCCTTTTAGCCAGTCTGAAGCATCTCTGTGGTCAGTCTAGCACTTGCTGTTCAGGACATTTGGACAAGTCCAGCTTGGTGTTGTTTTCACTGGTGCTATAAAACCAAATGCAGTGCTTGTGCTCCCTGCTCTCAGTTGCTGTGTGATGCTGTTATTACACAGTGCCCATCCATCATTCCAGCCATTCAGCTGCACAGTATCCAGCCATTTGTCTTGCACACTGAAAATTACTGTCAGGTGTCCCGTTGTTTCAGCCAGGTTTGCTCCTCTGCAGTGAACAACAGCAATTGCCTCTAACATCAGACATTGTGTGTCAAATCACAAGTTTGAGGTGCACCCCAAGTCCCTCATCAAAAAGATGTGATTCTACTGGGGGAGAGAAGTGAACCCATTAAAAATGACTCCAAAGAAGCAAAAGGTGCTGTTACCTACAATTATTTGTGTTGTTCTACCTGCTCTTCAAGCCACATCATGAACTGTAAGGTTAAAAAGGGCAGGCTCATAGCCGAGAACAAATTCTGTGTCACAGGAATGACACCCTCCACTTACATGTGGGTTTTCTTTTTAAAGTCAAGGATTGTGCAAGATGACTGAATTTGATGGCCTTGGGTGGGGAAGCAAAAGCAGAGGAAGTAAATGACTTGCTGTAGGAAGTAAGAAGGGTTGATGGTGGTGGTAGAAGTATCAAAATACCCTCTCCAATCTCAGGCCAGAGCATTTTTGCTGCTTGCACACAGAGCTGTCAATATTTTCTTGCTCTGAGCTGCCATTTTCCTGAGACATTACTCTGAGGATAGCCCTCTAATTAAGTTGTTTAGAGACAAGTGATTTGCTGGGCTACCTGCACTGTGTCTTTCTGCTGCACTGACCAGGAGTGCTGGGCACATCACAGGACCGCTAGGTTTTTTGCAGGAAAACTTTCCCTGTGAACACACCAGGGAAAATGCAGCAGCTCAGTCTGTGCTGACCTTTCCTGAATCAACATGACAGAAGCAACATGAGCAGCTCAGCTGTTGGTCCTTTTGGACTATAGTGTTGCTTTTCAGGACAGCACCATTTTCTGCATCTGGAAACCCATCCCATCTATTTCCCATGTGCCTTAATGGTGTCTTTTGAATGTGCACAGTGGCTATGGGATGTCAGTGGCTGAAACAGACCAATATTTCATGGGTGAATGCTCCTGAATAATGTTCATTTACTTGTTTATTTGTTGGGAGCTTTAGAATTTGTGAGACAGCAGCCTGCATGCAGAGGCAAATGTCTCTTGGATCCTTGGCTGGGAAGGATCTTGACAATAAATGTTCTGGCAGCAATGCCTGGGATGTTTGGGAAGGAGTCACCTATGGAAAGCATGCACTGCAGAGCAGGCAGCAGCCAGGATCAATTTGTGTTCTCCAACCTAAAAATAGAAGAGCAACAAACAGTAGTTGAAAACAGGATGTCCTGTCCCTCACTGGTACTGGGGAGGGTGTTCCAGTTTATCCTCTTGTTTGGGAGCACAGCATAATTCTGTTAGTCAAGCTGTTACAATAGTCAGGTGTAACAGCAAGGGCTTTCTTAGGGAGTCAAAATCAGTGTTAATTCACTCCAAATGGCTGCATCAGCCTGGATTGTGTTGACTTTTGAAGACAAAGGCTTGTGGGGCACAGAGAGATGGGGAGGAGGGTTGTACTGACAATTTCTCTAAAGCCCATGGCACCTGATGCTGTTTTGGTTGCATGCCTTTGCTCCCAGGTCCATGTTCCTGCTGGGCCAGATTCTGTGCCCATCTTCTTTTGGAGATTGCTGGGTTCATCACAGCCCTGCCTCGTGTCCTGCTGATCACTGCAGGACTTCTGGTGATCCTCAGAAAAGAACCTGAGCTGCTGTGCAGGTTCACAATGTGGGAGAAGATATACTGGTTTATGCTATGGGACCCATAGGGAAAGTATGTTTATTGCTCTGTAATTTTCTCTAGAGAAGTTACTAAAAGTTCAAATGCTTTTAAAAAGCTGATTTACTCATTGTGCTTAGCTTGGATAAGAATGTGAAAACATTTTGTTTTCCTAATTTTGATGAAAAAAGATTTGTATTAAGAATTTCCCAACTGCCATCATGAACAGTGTGCATTAACCTGTTGCTCCCTGCTTTCTAGTGAGTTTTCAGTCCTACTTGTAGTGTTAGGATCCTGTCATTACACTTGATAACTTTAAAAAATTCCAAGCTTTTGGCCAGTTCACTGCATGAAGTTTTAACTGATGCAAATTTATTATTCCTCACCTAACATTTGTATAAGCAAATGGAATTGCACCACTGCAGTTAGCCTACAAGGTGCAAAGTCATAGATGCTGAGCAGCAATTTCCTTCATTACTCTGATTTTTGTGTAAGTGAAGTGCTTCTGGTATATTGCCAACCATTTTTTCCCCAAAGTAATTTCTATTTAATGTATCATAGTACTTAATTCTGCTATAGCTCTGCCTAAGTTGAATTAGGAATCCCTGTCTGCTGTAACAATTTCTTCTGAAAGAATGCCTTGGTGATACTTCTCAGAAGAATGAAATGTCCAGTTATGAATAGGTAGACTTTTTCAGGGATTTTGACACTAGCAAAAAAAAGCTGTTGTACACCTCAGTGATGACACCTCAGTGATCTTTGCTGAAATTTTACTGGGGCACTTGATGGAAGTGTGGAGGCAGCACAAAGTCCTGGACTTGGTTTGCTGTCTCCATTACAGAAGTGAGTGGGAATCAGCAGAGCTTTCAGGAAATGTCAATAATTGGGAAACTGATGGACAGATGTTCCCATTTTTATATGCTTTTATACAGTCAAAATATGTCACTCATCAGTCCAGGCAGGATCCCCAAATCCCAGTAATGATTCCAGCTGTCACTGTCCAGTGCTCCCTGTCCCATTAGAGATCAAATACAGGGTGTAATGTTCAGTAGTGGTTTAAACTGGGTCTGAGAGGGCTGCTTGGTCCTCATCTTCTAATTTTGTCATCTTCAGCAGAGCACAGTTGAGGAGCAGTGGTGGGATAGGAGGTTTCAGTATCTTGCAGGTTGTCTGGGATGGAGTTGTCTCAGTTCTTCTCTGCTGCCTGTGTAGAGTCCTGAACCTGGCAGGTGTTAATTAGCATTAGTGTTAATTCTGGCCAGTGCAATCAGGAAGAGCTGGAGCTCAACCCAGTGTTTGATGCATGACTGCAGTTCCATTTATGTCACACACACAATGACACTCTGTGTACAGAAATGCTGCAGAGCACACAGCTCTCTGCACCTTCTCCCAGCCACAGGAATGACTGCATAGCTGCTGTCTTCTATAATTAACATTTATGTCTTTGGTTCAAACACATCTAGGAAAAAACCCCTTCAGTAAATGGTTAGAGGTAGGTGGTGTGTTGTGCTTTTTTTCAGAAAACTGTGTTTACAAAAATTCAACATTCCAAGGCCAAGACATTTTGCAGTGAGCAGCACCAAATGAGCAGGGAGAAATAGCTCAGTACATCTGTAAAACATGTTTTAGTTCTGCCTGCATGTCCCAGCCAACAGCTCTGGCTTACACCTGCCCTGCAGTCAGTGAGTTTTGCCACAGACAGAACAAGCTGTCTGTGTTGAACAGTCTCTGTGGTTGTGTGCTCACAGTCACCCCACAAACCACACTCACCTCACACCTCATCAGCATCCAGGTCCCAGCCCAAGGGGCCTTCTATGCCAAGAAAGATCTCCATAACCATCAGAATTGTGCTGCCCCTTCTAGGATCCCCTCTGGCTTTCAATAAAACCAGTTAACTTTGGGAAAGCTGCTCAGTGGCAAGAGTTTCCTATTTGCTTTGCTGAGCTGTGCAGGGAGGGAGTGGCAGGAAAGAAAAACAACAGTGAGTGTGAATTTGTCTAAGGTAGTTTCTAATTTCTTGCTTTTTTGTAAGTTTGACTTTTTCATGGTTGGGTACTCAGGAAGGACACCTGACCATAGCATCATAAATGGTTTGGGTTGGCATTTTAAAGGTCCTTTAGTCCAAGGCCCCTGCATGGGTGGGGACATCTTCCATAAATGGGTTTGCCCTCCTGGGGTGCTTGACCTGACAGCCTCTTGTGTGGATTTGATGCAGTAAAAGGGGACTATACTGAATAACCAGATCCAGCCCAGATTTCCTGAAGACTCTGTGAGTAAAGCAGGGATATTCATGAAAGCATTCTCATTTATTTGAATGTCTTACAACAGCCATATTGCTTTCAAAATATTTTTGCTTTTTTTTACCTACTTCTTTTCTCCTCTAAAAGTACTGTCCTATATGACAATTGCAATGGGTTTAATTTTGTAATAGAAATACTCCACGTAGTAGTGTTTGCCCATCAACAGTGGTTTACTTGGTTGCCCAGATGCACATTGGTAGATCTCTGTGACTATGTGAATTAAAATAAACTTTCAGCCAGCCCTAGTTTGTTAGTTATGGAAAGGGAATTAAGGTACTAATTGGAAATGGAGTGCATAAATTTGACTGGCATGAGCAGGAAATGCCTGAGGAAGCTGGCAATCTGTCTCCACAATCTTGCCCCTCAGAAATTCTAATTAGAGATAGCAATTTGGTCCTTTGAATTTTTTTTCCATGTGCTCTCTAAGCAACATGAAACCAATTAACTTCCTCACTGCATTGATACATTACTTCATGTGCAGGACATAGTGATAGAAGACATTTCCATTTGAATTCTTGCCTTTTGGCCTTTAACAGAAGATCAGATAGTTGCAATTTATTGGACAATTACAGATTATATAGGAACGCAATTTTTAATCTTTTTTCTACCAGAAAGGAAACCCTAGACCTTTCTACTTCTAGAAACTTCTTTTGCACAGAACTTCTGATTTCTCAGCAATTTTCAAAAACCTGATAAGGATGTACATTAATTAAATTTAGATGAAGGAAACTTCTCTGCAGTTAATCTTTAAGTCTGACTGCTATTCTGTACGAAAAGCTCTCCTTGGCTGGGAGCAGGTATTTAACCAGGATTTTGTTTGGAGCCAAGGCCTGAGTATGGGCACTGCACATGTTCACACACAGGGTGAGCTATTCACTAAAAATAATCTTGATCCAGCTTGGGATGATTAATAAATTCAGCTTTTCCTGTTCTGACTTTCTTCTGTTTAGGCAGGACTTATTTCTGAGGAAAAGTTGTATGAAGCCTATAAATAAATGGTGATTCCAATTACATTGCCCTAGCAAAGAGAAATACTGAATTGAGGCTGCTGGGGCTTTGGGAAGAGGCAGGAACAGATCTGTCTCAAGAGATTTAGTCCAAGCCTTATTTCCATTTACTTTCTTCATCAGTCCTTCCTTCAAGGCCCATAAATCAAGAACAACCATGATGATTTCTGTGGAACAGTGTCTGTTTGGGGAAACTCAACAAGGTTCACACAAACTGGCAGACTGGAGTACCTGGCACTGTCTAAATGTGGATTTATGGTGTCAGAGACCTCCAGTCACTCCCCATCATGGCTCACATGGTGCTGCTTGTGCTCCATGATGCAGAAGGAGGAAGAGGCTTCCTGCTGCCTTTGCTGGACCCTTCCCAGTTGTTGTCACTGCTCTGACAGAGATCCAGACCCAGCTCTCTGTTCAGATATCAGCCCCACACAGATGCAGCTGACTGGGAAACCATTGCTCTCTATTGCTCAATAAAGCAGAGCAGGGCAGCTGCACTTTATTTTCTGCATAAGCTGTGCTGAGGTCCTTGGCAGTGAATTAAAGCCCAGCATGAGCCTTCAGCATTTGCAGCAGTGTGCTCCAACCTTTGTGCTGGGTGTGGGGAGAGTGACCCCATCCCTGGGGTCTCCAGGGGTGTGACATTCTTTGCCCTCTGCAAAATCAATTCTTTTCATCTCCTCCCTCCCCTCCCCTGTCCCTCCAGCAGCCACTACAAGTGTTGAAGAACCAGAGACAGTAATTCAGGTGCTGCCAGGTGCATAAGAGGTCCTGTCTGCAATGGTTTCAAGGAAATTGAGCAATTTCTGGTCTCCCATCTCCTCCTGGTAATCCTGCAGAGCAAAATCAGCTGCATTACACAGATTGGCAAAACATTGTTGAGAGCTGAGATTTTTTTTTATGTTGTAGTATTCTGAGAGCTGCAAGAAAGGGCAAAAACTCTTATAAAGGCAGGTTGGATTTAACATTACGGAAAATAAAAGTTTTGGGACACTGAATTTAATGTCTTACTGGTTTGTATTTATTGTTGTTCTCGATCCTGTGGGAGTGATGAGAAGTGGATTTTCATACTGCACATACTCTATGCAATATTTCTATACATACATACTCTACTTTTCTACATGCAATACTTTTCTGCAAATCCAGCTTGCATATGTGCAGTGTTGCTCTGTGGTGCAAGAAATAGTTCTGTGGTACTGAACACCATTTGATGAGCTAGAGGGAGCTCTTAGACAAAGATATGTGCTATTTCAACCTTGCTTTTTCTCTTCAAAATAGTAACTTTAATATCACCAACCTGTCATGAATATTGTTTTCCAAACTTATGACAACACTTAAAGACTTGGAATAGGTTTTCTGCGTAAGAAATGGGGTTTTGTTGAGCTCGTTTGCCTGTCCAACCTCCAGAAAAAATTTGGGCATCCTGATAGAGGAATATTTCAGCTTCCCTTACAATGACTTCCTGCTACAATGGAAAGGCAAATATCTGCTTAAAAAAAATCTCATTTTTAATTCTGAAGTCAGCAGAGCTGTATGTAAGAGTTGTTTTCCAGTGTGAAGCACATTTGCTCATGGATACTCCTGTGCTCAAGTGCCTGCTCCTGAACAGCCTGACCCAAAGCTCTTTGCTCTCTGTGGGATGACACTCATTGACTTCGAGTTTGACCCCAGTTATTTCCTGCTGGAGTTGTGGTTTCACACAGGAAGATTTCTGTTGTCTTGAAAAGTTTGTGAAGACTCTGTAGGTTTTCTTTTATCAGAGCTTCTCCCTGCTCTCACGTCTGGGTTTGGTAAAAAGGTTTTGGTGCTTCATGAATCTTGAACTATCACTTTCCCATGTTCAGATTACCTTTCAATATTTAGTGAAATAAACCCTACAGGATCTCACCAGCCCAGCAGTGCTGCTTTGCTCAGTTTACAGGTGGGAGAACTGAGGTGCACTGTGAGCCAAATGTGTCCATGGAAACCTGCAGGATTTCTGTGGCAAAGCCACTGAGCCCCCAGACCTTCCTGCCTTTGTTGTGTAGCTTTGATTACAGGGTTTGCAGGCTTTTACATGTTTACATGTGTGTCAAGACTAAACTTGCAACCCTTTTGCCCTCTGCTCAAGAATGTTGCTGTTTTATTTTGTAATATCAGTACTTCCATGAAATTCAAACTCCCTGACTGCCCTATACCTCAGTGTCCAGTTTGTCCAATATTGAGATGTCTCAGCTGGGTGTGATGAATTCATTCCTGGACATCTTTTACAGCAAGCTGGGTACAAACACGTTATCTCTTAAACCTGGACTACTGACATTTGTAATTCAAGGCAGGATACATTTTTATGTGTGGAGATAATGGAGAACAAGTCTCAAAGATTCCTGCACAAAAGCAGCACTAAAATCAAGTGGAGCATGGAGTCCTTTTCAGCACAGATGAAATCAATGGCTCTTTCAGCTCCAGCTGCCACACGTGATGTCTCAGCCAGGTCTGTCTGTGCAGGAAGTTGATGATGCTGGGAAGGCTTTCACAGGCAGAGGGTTAGGTCAAGTTTTATACCTGGTTTTGTACCTGGAGGGTCAGGAAGAACTGCCTGTGTAACTTCACCATTACCAGGACCTTTCTTTCCTAGGGAACAATTTGTTCTGGGCAGGACAAAACATAATTTCTAGGTTTCCATTTCAAAATAAATACAATCAGGGTGAAAAGTAAGGAGAAAAAACCCCCAAACACAATAAATAATTTAAAAAAATACTCTGGAACGCTTGAAAACTGCCTTATTTTTCCATTCCAGGATGTTTCAAACTCCCTGGGCCTGGCCATCTAAAGAGGTTTTTACCCAGTGAACACAACACCCATCCCCACCATGGGAAACCAGTTTCTCCAGGAGAATACTGGGGGAGACAGTGTCAAGGGCTTTACTATAGTGCAGGTTGACATTCACAGCCTGTCCCTCTCCCACTGAGTGGGTCACCTTATCACAGAAGGAGATAAGGTTGGCCAGGCAGGACTTTTCCTAAACTCCTGCTGGCTGAGCCTGATCCCTTATTTGTTCTTGTGTGCTGCGTGATGGCATTCAGGATGATCTTCTCCATGACCTTCCCTGGCACTGAATCTGTAATTCCCTGGATCTTCCTTCTGGACCTCCTTGGATGAGCATCACATTTTCTGACTTCCAGTCAACTGGGACTTCCCCAGTTAGCCAGGACTGCTGGTAAATGATGGAAATTGCCTCGGAGAGAACTTCCTGCAGCTCCCTCAGTATCTGTGGGTGGATCCCCTCTGGCCCATGGAGGTGTGTGTGTCTTTAGTGGTGTACCAGGTCCCTGAGCTTTTCCCCTTGGATTGTGGGGGGTTCATTCTGCTCCTCATCCTGGTCTTTAGGGGAGCTTCAGCTTGAAGTGGGGAATGCTGAACCTCAGCTCCGAGAATCGAAATCAAAAATATTTCAAGTTTGAAATATTTGCTCTGAAGCACCTGGAGAGGCAAGGTGTGGTCTGCCCTTTCCTGTTCCACAGGTGGCTCTAGCAGAACCTGCTTTTTAGGTGCTTTTTAGGAACATCAGTCAGGTGCTTTGGTCTGTAGAGGAGCACAGATGAAAATGAAATTTTCTTATCTACAGTCAAGGATGCTTCAGCTGGCAGCTGTTGCTGAAGTCACTTCCAATCTCATCTTGTAGAAGTCTGCTGTCAGTTAACAGCACTGGCTTGCTTTTCTTCCCATTACAGATGCAGCTGCCAGGAGCTGGGACCAGTCCCAGTGGGTAAACTGGCCATGGAGCCTGCTCAATGTGTGGATAGAGCAAGAAAGGGAGAGTGGGAGATGCAGGAATGATTTTTACATGTGTATCTCAGCCCAGATGGGGGATCCCGCACCTGGCAAGGTTCTTCTCTGATTTTTTTGTTGCTGCTGAGCCTGTTTTGCCTGTAAGTGCCTGCCCAGGGTCTGCCCCTCAGGGTGTGTTTGTGCAGGGCTCTGCATTTCTGCAGCTCAGGAAGTGGTGGCAGCAGTCTGGAGGCTGCTCAGGCTCTGTGCTCACATAAAACCCTTTCACAGGAGGGAGAGGCTGTTCTGCCATTCCTCAGAGCTTCATCTGGGGATAAGATTTACAGGGGACAGGCTAAGATTTACCTGGATCAGCACCAGATGCTGATGCCTATTCCCACATTCCCTGATAAGGACACAGCAGTGTAGCTGTGTGTTCCTCCTGCTTGTGTCACGATGCATTTGGCCCTGTGGAAAGGTCAGGAGGATTGCCAGTATCACTGTAATTGTTTTCAGGCTGGTGGAGCTTTTCCCCAGTTAGCCAGCCCCAGATTTAACATTTTTTTAAATTCCTAGGCCTGGGATATCTGCCATTAAAAAAATACCTGGCTGAAAAATTCCTGCTAATTTAGTGTTTTCAGGTCAGGGCAGGAGTCTTCTGAATTGTTTGTCTGAGCTATAAATAACTTATTTTATATAAACATATATATATGGTGTAAATAACTAATTTTGGGGAAAACTCTTACAATGAAGTTGTTGAGAGTTACAGGCCAAGTGGGGAGGGCATGAAGTTGCCCCAGAGGTTTGAATCCACAGGTTCAGTGGAAAACAATAAAAATTATATAGGGATCATTTGATATGTGATTTAGATTCCTAAGGTTTTGTGGTTACAGTGTGAGCATCTGCAGGCAAAGCAGATGTTTAAGGTCTTACAGATGATGACAATGAAGGCAAAATAATCTGGAGATATCTGCTTTAAAGGGAATAAAATCATTCTCTAAATTCTTGTTGATTGACTGTTAACTATATTGGGATCTTAGACACCTGAATTCCATGTATAGAGCTATAAGTAGGCACTTGTACAGAGGTTCATTCTCTGGAGCTGAATTCTACTGTAAAATTTACAGAAAATATAACCTGGAAAGATTGAGATCAACAATTGCTCAGCCTAAATATGAAAAGACTGAGAAGGGATAGTTCTAGTCTTCAAATACACTGAGGACTGCTACCAAGAATAACTTGTCTTTCAAGTTCCTGTAGAATGTGATGAGAAATGATGGATTTTGGTTGCAACAAGGAGGATTTAAAATCAACATCACAAAAAACTTGGTAATGAAACACTGGAGAGAGATTCACTGATAAGGATGTAGAGCTGTCGACATTTGAGGGATTTGTCAAAAAATATCTGACAGAGAAGGTTGGTTTGGATTCCTTACAGTTCACTAACTGAAAGATAAGGTCTCTTTACTACTGTAGCATGGTTGAAAGATAATGTATAATACACCACAGAAATCATGGCTTCATTTACAGAAACATTTCCTGCCCTGGAATTGAGGATGTCACCCCACTGGGATGTTCCCCATGTGGAGGTTATTGACTGTGCTTACATTTTCCTGAGGAGTCACTAATGTGGCAGCAAGAACAAAAGAGTCTTTCTGGAGCAATTCAAAAGCAGTTTTGTTTTCAAAGGCTTGAGTGACTTGTAAAACAAGTGGTGTGAGCATTTCTGCAAGCATTTTGCCTGTTAAAGGTCTCCCATCCACCATTTGGAACCTCTCAAAATCAAAATCAACCTTCTACATGTCCTGCAGAGGCAGCTTCTGAAGGTGCAAGAGTCCTGTAGCAAAACCTGTGTGCTCTAGAGCACATGGCACCTTTTGTGCTCTGTATTAAGGCTGAGAAATTGCAATAGACACATTATAAATGCTTGGATACTGGATTTTTCTGGCAAAAAATAGGGAGAAATGAAATCTTCAAAGGCATTTGATGTGAAGTAGTTTAAGCCCTGTGAACTGCTGAAACAGCATGTTTGGGTAGGGCTATCTAGTGTAGCTATTATAAATATCAAGCACTACATTACTGTGTAGTGTTATCTCTGACAAGATTAAGTGCATTCCTGTCAGGGAGAATTTTCCGATAAAGATTTCATTGCCTCTTCCTCACATACAAAATGATAAGTGGCCCTGATATTTCTCTGCTGCACTTTATCAATAAAAATTGTTCTGCTTGGATTATTTCTGTTTGTCTCCTAATGAAGTGACATTTTGTGATGTGTCAGTCAATCCTGGACTTGAGAGAGACATATGAACTCAAACCCACATCCTGGAAGCTGTAACTGTGCACCACCCCCTGAAATATGCTGTGCTAGGCTTTTAATCTGCTTTGCTCATAAAACCATAAATCACCAATTAAAAATAATTACTGAGGTGAGGGAATAGATTATTTGATGAATCAGATTGCTCACTGTGAATCATTGCATCACTTGCTGAAACAGGAATACCGTGGCATGGGCTTGGAGACATCGGAGCTGATTTAGGGATAGACACCAGCAATGATAAATCAAAGTTACTGCTTATAGAACAGAATTTATAGTTTGCTGGGTAGACACCCTGAGGGCCACATGGAGTCCAATGAATATTAAATATTCCATGCTGCATGTGAAAAGTGCAACACAATGGTCTAAAATATGCAGAGGGACCTGAATTGATGACAGTGCCATTGTGTCCTTTTCCTCACTCCCTCATCCTAAGGCAATTTCCCTCACCCCCTCATTTCCAGGGAATCTCAGGTGTGCTGGGGTGAGCCCTCCACACTCAGCTGGGCCCAGCACAACCAAGGGAGTTGGGATTTCCATGTTGGCACACATGAGCTTACCCAGACTTAAAAGTTATCCTTCAACACTGTGTTGGTTGGAGAAGCTCCTGGTGGCTGAAGATGCTTTCCAGAGCTTGCTGGGAAGTATGAATGCCCTTTTATGAACATTTTTAGCAATGGAGGTGGCTGTGGCACAGATAGAAGGAGTCAGTGGACAAACAGGAGCTCAGAATACCTGCCCATTCCTGTCTTGGAGTATTATGGAACTGCTGCAGGTGGTGTCTGGTGGAGATTGAAACCTGTTCCACCTACACTGTGAACAGACCAAGAGGAACATGTTAGTCCCCAGGCATGAGAGGAAGAAGGGGGAAGAGCATTTAGGGAAGGCTGAGGCTGGTGAGATTGCATCTGATTTAGTGTGTGGAATTTGCTATCCAAACTGAGGCAAAGAGCCAAGTGAAGAGCCAGGAAAATGGAGAAAGGGGCTCTGTCCAGAGAAATGACACCATGGCCTGGGTGAATCATTGATTCCTTCCACCCCTCTCAGAGTTACTGTTCCCTGGGAGTCTCCTCAGGGTTGCTGTTCCCCGAGGTAATAGAGTTTTCAGTCTTCTCTTTGCCCTGAGTGTTTCACACCGAAGGTAGAAACGACAAGCTGAGTCCCCAGTCTGTGTTTCCAAGGTTGTTTATTCTTCATTATCTCTCAGTTCTTTCTCAGCTCTGCCAGACCTCCCTAGCAGGGGCATTATCTCAGTTCTTTCCCAGCTCTGCCAGGCCTCCCTGGCAGAGGCATTATCTCAGTTCTGTCTCAGCTCTGCAGGGCATCCCCAGCAGAGCAGGATGGACTGGGTGGATCAGAGAGCCCCGCACCTCATGTACAGCACCCCTGACCCAACCACATCCAAAATGAACCTTTTATTTACAAAATTTTACCAGTGCCTACTACCTATGCTAACGTGTCATTTCTACTCTAAACCAATCTCTAAAATCCAACTCAGCAAAAGATGGGGGACGAGCAAGAACAAGGAGCACAGGGGCCACTCCCCAATTCCTCCATCTTGTCTCTTCAACCCCATATACTAAAAATCCCAGATTCTACATTTACATTCTATGATAAACTAAATACTACTTATTTTGAATTCTCTCAGCTTGTGATTCTTCATACACTGTGGGCATTCACTGCCATGGCAGGGATCAGAGGCAGTGTCCTCCTGGGCTCTGTGTGAGGCTGCCTGACCCCCTTGGTACAGATCCCAGACCCCCCTGTCTGGTCTCCAAACCCTCCAGGTTGGCCAGAGGGATGTTCTAGACTCCAACAAAGACCATTCATTCTTCTTACCCCCATGGCTGTTCTGGTGGCAGAACACCTGAGTAGCAGGACCAGGCACTGGGCAAGCTGCTGTGAATCTGCAGCAGCCCGTGCCTGTGCTTGTAAAGGATCTGCAGCTGTTTTCATAGGTGACATCGTTTTCATTGCCCATTATGATGTCAAGTGTGTTAAATTTATGAGGCAGTGTGTTTATTTTAATGTGCAGTGTCTGCATCTCACCAGCCACATATATTTCAATCTTTAATGCAGCCATCTCTTTGGATTATAACGCTCTTGCATATTTACTCACAGTCTCTCTGAATGGAGAATTGAACAGTATCTCATGGCATTTTACTAATTAAATAGATTGTGTGTTTTGCTGGCAGTGTGTTGTGAACATTAACTTCTGAAAGCTTTTTCATTTGTCATTGTCTCATTCCTTGGCATTATGATTACTGCAATTTTATATGTGATAAGACTGTACAGCAAGTTAGACTGTACATCTGAAATTCCTGCCAGCAGCAATCTGCTCTGTGAGATAGAAGTGTAATGGGATTCATAATGTTCTCTCACACTCTCTTCCTCAGCATTTCCTCCCTGCTCTTGACTGGGTGTTTTATTTGTGTCTCTCCCTGTTCCATTTGGACTGTGGGGAGGGGGGCAGTGCTCATTTTTGTTTTTCTGCTTTAACCTTGACTGTGAAACACTCTTATCAGGAAGCTTAGATGGGGTTTCACAAAGGCTGGGATGCTGGAGGAGCATATGGCTATGAACAGGATACATCTTCTCACAGGTATTCTCAGCTCCCCTGACTCTCAGGGTGTGGAAGGAGCTGCTCCATCCCTGAACTTCCAGCTCAGTGGCACTGCTCTGGCAGGCTGTGAGGTGTAAAATCCCATGGCTGAGCACTGGCTTGTTCCTGGCACTAAAGGAGGTTTATAAATCCCCATGTTGCATTTGGGTTTGGGGTTGCTGTTGCAGCACAGTGGTGTTTGTACCTGTTTGGGCCCATTTTTTGCTAGAGAAAAGCCATGGCCATCAGTGTGAATGGTGTTTGTATCCCCTAATTTAGGATGTCTCCATTACTTATCCAAGAAATAGTTTATCTTTGGAAAAAGAGATATATTCTAGTCCTGATTTCAGAAACTGCTGGTGAGATGCAGATTTAAATGTAGGGATTGGTAAACCCTCAGATGGAGATGGCTGTGTGTGAGCCACGTGCTCACATTTTATTCCATGAAGAATTTGTTGATTGAGAGACCAGATTGCAGAGAGCTGTTCAGCTCTGTATAAATGTAGGATGAGTTTAATATTTCCTAGATTTCACTAACTGGACAGGCTGGATCTCTTTGAGATATAATGGTCAGCTCCAGATGTGTGCATGTAGGCACTGGCAAGATGTGCCTGGAGGTGACAGTGCTGGATGTCAAAGCTACTGTGAAATCTGTCCCAAGAGATGGCAAGGACCCTAAAAATTGCCTTCTCCAGACTCCTCATCTGAAAGAGACTCCTTCTAGAAATGCTGTTGAAGTGACCCCAAATTTGGAAATGCTTCTTTCCTCCTTGTTGATGCTTCCAAAGGCCACGACTGCCTCCTGCCTGAGCGATGAATTGCACAAAGCAGTGAGGGTGCTGTGCTGCTGTTTCTGCAGGATAATTGTTCCCTGATGCCTCTCAGCTGCATCTCCAGGAGCCATCAGTCTGCTCCAGTCTGATGGAGTGCATCCATCTTCCTCCTCTCCTGGTGGCCTCATCTCCTGATGACAGCTCCTGTTCGTATGTGGATGTGTTTTGGAGCCCTTCTGAGCACACTGATCTCAACACTTTTTTAGTGCTTGTTAGGCTCTTCCACTTCTTTAAGGTAGGGAGCTGCTCTTGTAAGTTATACCTTTTGAATTGATCTTTTTGCTCGGGCAAAATAAGATCAATCAAATCATATGGCTAATAAAACTGATAAAGAACCAATAAAGGCCCGATGACACACCATCTGGCACGCTGAAGATGGATGAGAAAACCAAGCCACTGCTCAAATCTTAACCTTCCCAATCACATTAGAAGCTCATTCACACTTCATAATAGCCCAATATTTCATTTCAGCCACTGAGATTAATGCCAAAGAATACATAATCAGACAATAATTCTCTGTATCTTTCCATCCAGATGCATTGAGGGGAATCATCAAAATAAACAGATCAACTGTTTATTCCTTCCCCCATATTCACTAGCACTGTAACAGCAGCAACCAAAACAGAACCTCTGCAGGAACTGGGGATCCTGCTGTTAAACAAAGGCAGCTGGAAATAACAGCTTTTCCAAAGATCAGAATTATTTAGGAGGAGAACCTCTGTTAAAGTCCACAAAATTTCAAGTTGTAACTCATGGAGCCTCCTGCTGTGGAGCCATCAATGGGCTTTTGAAATTTCCCCCTGACCCTGCCAAGAAGGGTTTTACCACAGAATATAAAGTAGGATCTCAGGTGGAGAGCTGAGGTGAGAGCACCACAGTTCAATCCATGGGGTTGTATCTCACCAAGGGCTTTCAAACGTCAGAAAGAAACAGAAAAGCCAAATCAGGGTTATTGGAGGTCACAGCTCTGAACATCCACATCTATAACATTGAGTGACCTTTGAGAAACTGAACATACCCTTACCATGGATTATGATCCTGATGCACCCTGAAAATATGGAATATTTTAACAAATATTGACAAATTGTCAGTGTAATCAGATGTGGCTGGAGATTTAACTGCATTTTAAAGCACAGATTGCTGAGGGCTCCTCCTGCCCCGCTGCTGAGCATCCCCCTGGAAATGCAGGGAATCTTGTACAGGTCTGCTGCAGTCCTGTGAGCTGTTCTCAGTCCCAGTGGCAGGCTTTGGTCATCTCTCACCCCAAATCCCATTTAGAGTGCTGCTCTGTGATGTGTTGGTGCAGCACATCTGCCCAGAGGCAGGGCTGGATATTGCAGACCCACACATCTGGGAAAGACAACACCCCACGTGTTTATGGATGTGTGTGCAGGGGTGCAGGGGCACACACACAGAGCCTTTGCTCTCTTTGGCGTTGGATTAAAACTGTATTGATATTTTCAGGGTAGCTCAGGGCTCCCAAAAGAGAGGTGTGCATCTCTCAAAATGCCTGTGGGCCAAAATAATCCTGGTGTAGCTGCCCTGAGGGCTGATATGGACAGGGAACATTGGTGGGAGGATTACTGCAATTGTGCTCAGTGATATTAAATGACCATTAAACCATCCATTAAGCCCCACAATAAATGCCATAGTGAATCATCCGAACCATGCAAAATATCTTAAAGAGCTGACTTACCAGGAGAACTCAGTGAGTAGTTACACACAGGGTGTAGCTCAATACAATGCATTTGTTAATGGTACAAAGGAAAAGATAGGCTCATTACTAGCCAGGTTTGTGGTTTGGAGCAGCAGCTGGCAGTGGTGAATAATGGTGAGGGAAGGATTCTGATGTGGAATGATTTAAAGAACCAGCACTTTTAATGCCAAAATGTGCCCCTGGGAAGGGGATTGTGCCTGGAGCTGGCAGGATGTGAGGCTGGCTCCTGGAAGTCATTGACTTGGGGAGGGGATGGGAGGTCATGGTCAATAAACAGTGTGTAATTGTTGTCTGATACAATTGTGTGGCTCAGAAATCTAATGGGAGCCTCATATGTAAATCCAGGGAAAAATGGAACAAAAGAAAGAAAGTGATATTATTGCTGTTTGCTGTTGTATTGTGTTCAATGGCCAGAAATTATCTAGGAGTCTGAATGAAGGTGCAATGCAGTCCTTACTACAAGAATAGCCACTTACATTATAAAAAAATGTCTGAGTTTAGGCAAAAAGCCTAATTCCAACAGGAATTCTACTCAGAAATAAATATGTGTCTTACAGACTGCAAGCACCTATGTGGGACAGAAAATTACTGAAGGCAGGGTGGTGGGGAAATGAGCAGGCCAAGACATGGTGAGATCCTGTGCCAGAGCTTCAAGCTGGATATATTCAGGGTAACAACACAAAACTTTTTACAAGCTAGCAGCCCTGTAATACTCCAGCTAATGATTTTGTGGATTCTGCATCACTGCTGGATTTCTCTTGGTAAGCTTTACTCACTTCAAGCAGAAATTATGCAGGAATTACCAGGTGAAATGTTATGCCCTGTGTCACGGTGCTGTCATACTCACTGATCCTAATGTTCCCTCCTGGCATTACAAATCTGTGAACCTCAGAAAGGCAGGACTGAAGGGCAGCCACGGTGCAGCTGCTGCATTCTTAAGTGGAGAGAGCTTATCTGGGTCATATCTTGGGGAGAGAGATTGTGCAGTGCTGGGGAGACAGGCAGAGGTGAGGACTGACCTTTGGCTTGTTCTCAGTGACAGGAATTGCAAATACACATTCTTTGCAAAAATGCACCTTTCCCTGCCAGCCCAAGGCAGCCTTGCTTCTGCAAAGGTCTGCTACAGACAGGGCCTGCCTGGCTCTGCACAGAGCTTTGGGAGGGGTAAGAGGGGAACATTTTTGCAGGGGGCATGCTTAGGGCTTGTAGTTGAAGAAGGCAGAGTGAGCTGGGATGGTTCTCCCCTGTTCCAGTAACAATTCAGACCAATATTACCCATGTTTAGCACTGTGCCATCCCCTGCTGTCAGTGCTTCTCACAGTGCAGCCCATGATACCATTTTCCTTCTTGCCTACAGGGGCACATTGACATTGAAATGATGTTCTCAGCTTGGTGTCCAGCAGGACCCCCAGGGCTCTTCTCCCAGGCTGCTTTCCAGTCAGCCAGCCCTCAGCTTATCCTGGTGCCTGGGGATGCTGCTCCCCAGCTGCAGGGCTTGGCACTTGCCTTTGGACACTCCTGTTGGCCCATTTCTCCAGTCTACTGAGGTCCCTCTGGATGGTGATGTCACTGTAGGACATGAAATGAACTACACAGACTCCATGAATTCTCAGAAGGCTAGAAAAAAAATGTTCATTCAAAATGTGATTTTTATATTATATTATACTATTTACAGAGACCAACATGATTGGATGGCCAAAGTTAACACCTCTTCAACCACACTGGTCAAGCCAGAGGGCCTTCAAGAAGTCCCTCCTCTAAAAGGAATCAATAACATAGATACAGTTTGCAAAACATTTCTTCTTGTGTACAGCAAACCGCCTGGGAAAGAAATTTCACAAACTAAAACATCTCAGACATGAAATCAGGGCTACAGTCATCACAGCCTCTGGTGCATCAACCACTCCTCCCAGTTCTATCTTGTCTGCAAATTTGCTTGCCAGTGAGTTGCCTTCAGTGGCCAAGCTGCTGCTGGACATTCTGTCACACGAAGCTTCTGCCAGGACTTTAATCTACACAAGGAAGGCATTGTGCCCAGGCAGCCCAAGGTAGCAGGGCTGTGAGCTGGGTGCCACATCTGGGACACCTCTACAGAGCAGGTTTGTGTGCCCCCAGCCCCTTCACTGACACCAGTGAGTGACAGTCAGCGGGCAACAGGCACAGGTATCTAGGTTGGGTTTCCAGTAGAGAACTGATGTCTCCTCTGCTTCAGTTTTTGGTCAAAACTCTCTCCTTATCCCCATGGGCTCCCTCCTAGTGCACAGCTACATTAGGAGACCACCACTTGATCTATCCTGCCTTAGACACATCTGTACCTTGCAGCTGATTTCAGTGCCAGCAGCAGCAGGGCAGTGTGGAATTTTCTGAGGCAGACAGGGATCATGTGGCTATTGAGTCACTCAGAGATATTAGATGAGACCCCAACAGCTCCTCATCACTCTTAGCACAGCAATAAACCCATGCTGGTAATCTCTGTCTCTCAACAAAACTGATGCTCTCAGAGGTGGGGCTGGGCTGCTCTGGAGCCTGGGTGGCATCACTTGCTCTGGCATTTCTGCTCTGCTCATCGTGGTGTGATGCAGTCACACTCCAAGATGCTTTTCAGACTCACTAAATCATGGCAGTTCCCAGGAACTGACTGGGAAGTTGTATTCTCAGCTCCCTGGAAAATGATTGCTATCACATTGTCACATCAACAATCAGACAGACATTTTTAGAGGCAAATAATACCAGATCAAGTGGGGAGATGAAAAGGTGTAACCAATAAAAAGGACAAAGCAACAGGGATGAAAAATTATTGCAGTGCAGATTAATTGCAAAGCACTTACAGATGTAAAGTGTAAGTCATACAAGTCAGGAAGGGAAGAGAGAGCTTGATAGACAAGGAATAAAATGCAAATTACAGGAACAAATGCAATTTCAACAGAAAGTTTATGAGGAATTATTGCTCTGAGGTAAAGAATCTGAGGCTGGAAGAAATAGCTAATAAAGCAGAAGGAAAGTAATTTATTATTTGAAGAGGTTAAGGTTTAGGAGCAAAATCTGTGACAGTCCTTTAATATCAGCAGAGATCTGAGAGCCATTATTCCCCTGGATAACCTTGAGACCTCTGGTGCTTCTGCAAACTACAGAATGAGACCAGCAATAGCCTGTCCTGTTCATGAAATAATTGTGGGTTCTTTCTCCATTTTTCAGAGGGAAACTCAGAGCTAGCAAATGCGAACCTGAAGGCTGAATGAATCTGATGAACACTTATTTTGTGAAATGCATAACCCCAGGCTGTCATGGAGCTCAGCACATTGAGACAACTCATGGAAATAATGCTCACAGGGGAAGGCTGCACTGTGGGGACAGTCTGACATCACAGCTGAGCCAGCCTGGTGAGCTGGGAGAGGCACCACACAACTTGTTTTTCAGCTGCCTTCAGTGCAGGCAGCAGCTCCTGCAGTACCCACAAGTGACACTCCTGTCACTGAGGCTGCTTGGCAAGTCCCACTACAAAACTGTCACATTAGGTTGGCATAATTTTGCTGGACATTAACAGTTAGGGAAAACTTTCTTGGATGGACAGTTCAAAGAGGATGGGATTGATGATTTTTGTCTTCCTCAGCTCCTGTCTCAGCCATGCCCAGCTCAAGGCTGGGAATGTGACAACAGGCTGGCTGTGGGGTCCCCTTGGGGCAGCCAAGGCCAGTTGTCTTCAGCATTGGCATTGCCTTCAGCTTTCTAATTAGTGTGCTAATTCTCCTCATTGGTGCAAAGGGTTCCAGCACACAGTTCCAGAGGCTGTGTGTGCACTGTTTGTGTTTCTAGGGAAAGAGGAATTTGATGTCTTTTCCCCTGGTAATTAAGGCAGAAGTTTGAAACCTTTCACTTTTACTGATGCCTATCCAAACTCCTCTCAGCCAATGTCACTCTTTTGATGAAAAGTGTTTTATGGAAGGTGTTTGAAAAGCCTCTGAAGGATTGTCAATGTCTTGCAGACTTCATGCTGTCCTATACTGGGTGAAGGTCCCTGGAGAGTCCAACAATTCCATCATGTCACATGTAAATGTCTACCCTATGTACAGAAGGGATTTCTGGGGGAAAAATATCATTTATACCTTTCTGGTCCGTTAACTTGACCATGTAATAGGAGGAAAACCATGGTATCAGTCTGGAGGGGGATGAAATAATTTCTACTGAATGAACAATTCACAAGAACATGAGAATGACCATACAAGATCAAATCAAAATCCATCCAAGCTGTGTTTGGCACAGCCAATAACGTGTCAGAGGGAAAATGTAGAACTGAAGAGCAAGCAGACAGTATACCCTCTTTACCACCAGCACTCCATGGTTTCCTTATATGTTTTTTTTCTCTTTTTTTCTTTTGTGATTTATTATTTTGTCTTCACAGATCATAATGCTGAAGTCAGTAGCCATCCTATAGATTTGTGTAAAAATGCCTGGTGCTGTCATCAGGCTGAGGTCAGTAATGCAAATTATGGCAGAGCTGCTGATCCAAAGCCCTTTCAGCTGGAAGAGTCCAGGACTGGAGATCTTGGTGGTTTAAAGACCAGATAAGATTGACTTCCTCTCTGGAAACTGAGACACTGATTTGACATTCTGTAAGAGTAAGGATAGTTTTGGGATTATATTTCACTAATAAATAAACCTTGGTAGTGAGTCCCCTCAAATAGCTGTCAAAGATTCACATTGGTATTTCAGTAAAAATCAGAAGCTTTGATGGTACAACAAAGCTGATGTACTGAAGCAAATTAAATTTTTACCAGTGAATGCTTGAAGCTCAATTAATCAGTTCTTTAAAGTCAAGAACATTTATACTTTTCATAACTGAATTTAGTCGTATTATAGCAGTAAATACAAAAATACTTGCTATAAATTTTGCTGGCCATGCATGGTCAGATTATTTGTGGGAATAATTGCTACATGGACTAGAATTACATTACCTCAGGTTATTGGATTACATATCATGTCCTGCAGAACTGTAATATCATTTTGTTTAAATGCAAATGCAAAAGTAAATGATAACTTCTGCTTTAGGGCTGTGGATTAGTTATTCAAGATGATCTTACTATTAACTCTGCAGGGAAGATAAATCGGTTAAAGCAAAAACTTGACATCTTATCAATTTTTTCTATATAGTGGTTTTAGTGGAAAAAATGCTTGTTGCAGCAGTTTCATTTTAGTTCCTTAATCATGTGTTAAGTAAGCCTCTACTGGCAGTTTAATATGGATTTTTAAAGTCCTTGTACCCACTGAAACCAGGCACTGACACTGTGGCAGCAGCAGGACACGGTGTCTTAGAGCAGCAATAACCCAAACAAGTCATGTTGATGTTCCTCCTTCCCAACAAAAAGTTGACCAAAGTTTTTATGGTGCCTGATGGCAAAAAATTTGGGTGCCAGAGATTCACCAGAGAGGCAGGTTAGTGCTGTGTGCCCCCAAAACCCCTTTCAGTGGCATTTCAGTATTTAAAGGAGACCTATGAGAAAGATGGGGGCAAACTCTTTAGGAAGGCCTCTTGTGATAGGATGAGGGGGAATTGTTTTGAAGTGAGGGAGGGTAGATTCAGACTAGAAATAAGAAATATTTTTTTTACTATGACAGTGGTGAAACACTGGCACAGATTGCCCAGAGAGGGGGTAGATCCCCCATTCTTGGAAACATTGAAGGCTGAGTTGGGTGAGGCTCTGAGACACCCGGTCTAGTGGGAGGTGTCCTTACCTGTGACAAGCAGGTTGGACTAGATGACCTTTAAAAGTCACTTAAAGCCCAAACTGTTCCATGATTTTATAATTCTGTACAAAAATTTTGAGACAGCAGACTGGGGAGATAATTGGAAAAAATAGATGAAAGGCAATTTAAGGAAGAAAAACTCTGCACAAACTCCAGATTCAGTGGAAGGACCAAGCACATGAGGAGTAGTAGGAAGGGCTGGGAGAGCAATCGTGGATGTTGTGGCTTGGAGCAATGGGATGAGGAGGCAGTGACTTCACTCTGCCTAAGCTGGAGGGCCTTTAATCTTCTGGTCCTCCTGGGCAGGCCATAACTGATGGACAGGATAGAATTCAAGCACAGGTAATAATAAGGCTGTAGCCCAGGATTTATGAAGAAAAGTTAAGCCCCAAATGTGCACAGTTTGTCTCTGTGACAGCCTGACATTAGAGCAGTGTAAATACAGATGAAAAGGAAGAGGTGTCGTTCAACATAATAGAAGGATGCTGTGAGCAAGGGCTTTACACACATCCTCACTTCAGGCAAGTCTGCACATTAATGAAGACAAAACTCAGCCCCTTCTGCATGCTTGGCTGCTGCAGATTCCCACCCCCTGCAATTCCTCAGCCTGTGCCTTATCCCTCCTCCCTGGAGGGAAATCAATCACTCCTAGCCACATCCAGGTGCTATGAAGAGGGATTCACTCTCCTGGGAGTCAGCAAAACTCCCTTCCCATTTCTCCAGGGGCTCAGAATAAATTCCCTTAGTCAATGATGTGCTGCTCACAGTCCCTGCTCTCTGTATCTCAGGTTAGGTTTGAGGTGTAGCTGCTGAGGTTACCTGAGAGCTCTGATCCAGCACTGCTCACTGGGGCACTGGGGCACAAACACTTGGCCCTGAGGAACCACTTAGCCAGTGAAATGGCTTACAAAGCTCCCAAACTTCAGGAAAGCTTTGGAGACCATCAGGTTGGAAGAAAACTCTGTCCAGAGGAGCTGTCTGCAGCTCTTTTCTGATTCCTCACTCAAGGACAGCAGCTGTCTGAAAGCTCCTACAGCTCAGGACAAGGCAACTGGTGCTCAGCTATCAGAAAAGCCTCCAGAAGTAGTAATTTCCCATTATTTCTCAGATTGCATTTTAATTATTGGCAGGCAGGCAGCCAGCATTGGATGGCAGTGGCTGCCAAGAGCCCAAAGGCCTTCTGGATAGGGGGTTAAATTCTGTTAATGATCTGAGTTTCTGCCAAACTCACTGCCACGAATCAGGAGTGACACTAAGTAGACTTGGAGGCTGTTTCAGTTAAGTGCTTGCACTTTATTTACATGAGCCATTTCATATACTGCTGCTCAGAAAATACAGAAGAGCACAGAGGAGAAATAAGGATGGGTGAGTGCTTCTGGATAGCTGACCAATTTCCTTCTCCACATTTTCAGATTGTTTTTCTGCACCTGGGGAAGAAATTGGCCATTATACTGTCATATTGATTTAAGAAAACTCCTTCTTTCCAGTCCTTCCTGCCCTTCTGCCTCTCATTCCAGGAAAGAATTTTTCTGGGGAGTTTGGAAATTTTTGTACAAGAGGAATGTTGTGATTTTTGAGTTTCTTTCCAAAGTGCTAGCCTGTCTATTTTATTTTTCTTAGTGCTGCAGCTCAAGCAGTCACACAGAGCTTTAGATTCATTACCTCCCTTAAAAAGTCTTTCATGACCTTCAGCTTCCCTCCTGGCTACCAAATCTGCATGGCCCCATCTTCCCCCTTCTTTTCCTTAAGGCTGCAGATCAGCTCATCTGTATTTCACTTTTGTCTTTACCCCTGGTGTATTAAATTCAGAGACTCATCTACCCATTTCAAATTAATTTTCATCCTTCCATGTTCCACTTCCTGAAAAGCATCTCTCATGCACTACTCAGGGGTTTCCAGGGAGCCCTTAAATGCTACCCCCTCTTCCAGGAACTCTTGTGGCTCTCATGCCAAAGAGGATGGTGCTGTTGCCATCAGAGGATTTCACTGCTACCACAGATTTCTTGGCCATGACTTTTTTTTTTTCCTGGGACTTCAATTTTCTCACTTCCTACATTCAGAAATATTCAAAAGGAATGAAAGCACTGACAATATGTTCAGCAGGTGACCTGAATGCACGTGGTATTGCAAGAGGAGATGATGCTGATAGGATGGGAATTTCACCATTTGATGGGAATGTCACCATTTGATGGGAATTTCACCATTCTGGTGGCCAGGGGTAGTGTCAGCCTGTCCCCTCCTGTGTCAGCCTTGCAGTTAGAGCTCCTTCCCTGAGCTCTGGACATCTTTGCAATTCCTTGTAAAGTGATTGCTTGGAGACTGCAGAACATCTGAAATGTCTGTCCATTGCCTATACCCACACAGCTTCATGACACACACAAAACTCTTAAGCAGGGTTTAGGGCTGAGAAGTACAAGAAGTTGTGTGATTTTTTTACTCCTAAGTCAAGAAAGCAATCACCTGTGAAGGCAATCTATCTTCCCTGTTTTATCTTCTGAGAACAAGTGCATGGCTGATAAATTTATAGAAGTTAACATGAGCAGGTTATTTTAAAGGAAACATTCACCAGCCTCAAGAAATCCCTTCTGCTCAAATTTGGCTGGCACCCAAATGCCTTGCAGAAGAGCTTGTAGTGTTTTAATTCCCCCTCCAGGCCTCCATAGCTTTGAGTTTTCCCTTCCCTTCCCTTCCCTTCCCTTCCCTTCCCTT
>VXBR01008870.1:326924-334424 GCA_013400215.1 Cisticola juncidis | reverse complement strand
TTCACTCCCTGACCTACTTTTGTGCTGCTTCTGCTCTTTTCCTTTTTACAATCTGACCATAGCGTGGTGCTGACCACAGCAGTCACACCTTCACTCCTCTTCCCCTCTCTCTTCATTTTGCTTTGTTTTTTTATGCCTGATTTTGTTAATTTCTCTGGAAAAGCTGATGCTTTCCTTATAGCTAATATATTTCCTCTTTGCCCTATTCTAATTTTTACCATTATTTTTATATTGTTCCCTCCCATGATAGTAATTTTTGAGTGATTTATGGGCTGTTGTTTGGAAGTGGAGATGGTTCACAATTTGAAAACCCCTTACCCATGACACAGAAATGCCCCTCAAAGTTTATTTCTCAGTGATTTTCTCCTTCAAAGTGCTGAGGTTTGGCCTTTCCAGCCTTTCTTGCCTCTTCCTGTGAAGCCCCTTCCTATGTCTAATTTGGGCTCTGGGTGGTGTCTGTGATTCTTCCTTGTCCACCAGCAGTTTTTTGGTGAGTCCTTGTATCCTGTGGGTCACCTGCATCAAACTTCATCTGCTGATGGCAATGTACCCTGGTCCATGATGCCTCTGATATCTCCTAATTTCATTCACCTTACTGGTGCTTCTTCAAGAAAAGAAATTCTGGCAAATGCTGCCATAGTGCCCATGTCAGGGGAGTCATCCAAGAAGGTTCTGGGCATGAGGACTTTCTGCAGGAGCCCCAGCCTATTAAAAAGATGTCCATTTGTGTGATTTCTTTCTGGTTTTGTAATCCATCTCAGAGGTGAGGAGACTCTGGGTAATTGCCCTTTCTAGGCTGCTTGAGTCCCAAACTCATCAGTCAGGGCTCTGATTCCTCCCGGGGTTCTGATTCCCATTTCAGCTCTTTTCCCAGTTGGATCATTGATCCCAGAAGCTGCCCTGCTCTTGTTTGGCTGAGGTTTTCTCTGTTCCTCACAGTGCTGGTGCTGAGTGTGGCCTTGAGGAAATTTGCAGACCGTGGCATTGAACTATACATAAAATACACCTGCCCCAATCCTTTGCTGTTTGCAGGGAGCCAGGGTCTCCTCTTCTGCAGCTGAGCCCCATTCAGGGAAGGTCTCCAAAAATGACCTGGATCTTTCCTCTCCCACAGTGATCTGCATTTCTCTGGGTTGGGAAGGTGGCTTCTGAAATTATATGCAAATTCCCCAGCCATTAGTGCAGATGAATATTTCCCTGTGAGGGAACAGGCTGTGAGACTTTTCCTGAGATATTTTCTCACCTGGGGCTTGCTCCAGAGGCAGTGAGCAGTTACTGCTCCCTCTCACTCACAAAGGAGTGAAGCATGGCATGCCAAGTTCCTCCTCTGACCTTCTGTTAGAAGAGAAAGTGCTTTTCAGTACTTTTTCTTTTTGACATGACTGTACTCCTTTGTCTTCTTCCTAGTCTTCCTGAACATTAAACTCCCTTCACAACCCCTTTGTTAACCACAAAATTCTTTTTTTTTTCCTCCCTCCCTGTTTTACTCTGCTGTGTTACTAGAGAGATACATGGGAATAAAACAAAAGTGTAAATTTGGGAAACACAGTGCTGTTTTGATTATCTGGCTGCTTTTGTGCCATCTTTGAAAATTCTATTTCTGTGTAAGAAAATCTTTCAAATCAGAGGAGAACTTCACTACTCATTGAGATGTTTTGTGGTACACACAGGTACAAAAATATGACAGCAGAGCTTCATGTATGCTGAATGATTCCCATTTATCCCAAAGCTTTGCATGAAAGAAAATTATTATGAAATCATTGAATAAGTCTCTTTCTAAGGCTCCCAGAGCAGGCAGTCTGAGCCAAATCCCTTCCCAGGGTACAATGAAATGAGATCTTCAGCCTTATTGCAATATTTATCCCAAGGCATCAGATGGAATGACAGAGCTTAATACTGCAAGGAATTACAGTAGCATTTTTTATCATGTCCAGCTTACAGCTCAGCCTTTCTTTCATTTACTTACCTCTGAATTCAATGTATTTACTCTTCAAATGTGCACTGTGGCTATTTCTGCCTGGTGAAAAATAGATAATGTGTGTGTCTACAGCTTATTATAAATGTGTACAGAAGCACATTATGGGGGTCAGATTTCCAGGAGGCACAAACTAACACTATTTCTTTAATGTGTTTGTAATATCAGCCAACTTTCACTGCATAGAACTATTTACAGCTATTTTCCCCTTACACAATGCATGGGTTTCAAGGTCACAGTTACCAATAAAACAGAAGAATTGGGTCAGACTGGAGTGTCTGCACCCACTGTAAGATGAATGAACTGCTTAAAAATTGGTGGTGGTGCCACAGGCCCCAGCTGACACATAAATTGGTGAGTGTTAAGTGTGTGGGTTTGGGAACTTGGTGTCTGAAGGAGGAATTCAGAGTTTTGCTGCCTTATGGGTGTGCTGTGAGTGAAGCAGAATGATGTGGTGATGATGAACTGGGTGGGTTACCCAAAATGCTGAGTGATTTGGGACACATCCTTCACCTGGACACACTCTCTCTGCTCACTGGGGTGAAATAAAGGTGCTGCTCTTCTCCTCTGTACTGAGAACCTTAAAGCAGAGCAGCTTTTATTCTCTAACATAAAGACAGGTTGTATCTGTCAGGATGCATTGCCTGTGGAGCTCAGCACTAGAGCTCTGATTTGATGATGGATCATAAACACTCCCATCATTTTTTGGGTTCCCAGGGCAAATAGGTAGAGGCAAATCTCTATGACTTCCAGGAATACTACATTTTTTGTGACATCTGCTCCTTCCCTAGCCTGGCTAAGGAGGCTCTGCCTTGCTGTCAGGAGAGACACTTTCATGTGAAAGTGCCTTTCCCCTCCACACTCCTGTCAGTTTTCTTTCAAAGTTATCTCAGAGAGTTAATCTGAAAAATCAAGTCTAAAGTTTTCAATCCCTCTGTTGACAGACCTCTTTCAGAGTCCAGGTCACTTCTTCAATGATAATTCACTTTTGGCACCCTGAGCAGTAGCTTTCCTATTTCATAAATTTAAAGTTGTCTCAGAATGAGACCTTCTGTCCTGACATGATGTTGGAGCTACAGCAGCGAATACAGCAGCAAACCCCAGCCTATCTCCTCTCATTTAGGGTCCCTGCCATCCTTTGGAGCAGGTGGAGGGATGTTCCTTACTCTTTTTGGACACATCTCCTACATTTTAGGCATCTGTCATGCCTTTGGACAGTTGCTGCATTTTCTGTCCTGTCTCCTTTTAGGATGGATGCATGGGAGGGGAGTACAGGTGTGGTGAGCATGGGGTTTTAGTGCTGGGATTGAGCTGGGAGCAGTAGCTGATATTTCAGGTTGGAGTGGAGACAAGATGGGGAAAGTGGGTGTGTGGAGATGCCAAGAATAAAATGGTAAGGAAGGGAAGTCGTTGTTAATCAAGGAATGTGGTTCTCCAGGTAGAGCTTCTCATGAAGAGCATTGCACAGGGAAAGGGACTGTAGGACATGGAAGAAAAGCTCTTTTTTGAATAGAAGACTTAGGGAGGATATGAAAGCCACTGATGAGTGAGAAGAAAACACTTTAGTCCATTTTTTGTTATCTGTATTAATTATCTGTGCCTCACTATGTCTCAGGACCAGGCAGGGATTCTGCCTTGTTTTTGTGCTTGGAGGGCTGCAAGGACCCGAGAGCCAAGACCTCATTCCTCAAGATTCCCCGTGGCTGAAGGACAGTTTCATCCAAGCAGCAAGACCTGGGACATTTTTGAGTATCTCATGTTCTGTGTCCAGCTGAGAGGAGTTTGGATGGCACCACCATATACAGGTAAGTTCCAGGTGCCTACTCTGGTCTCCCCACAGCTTCTCTTTGCAGGTGGCTCAAAACAAAGGAGTTACTGAGTCAGCTTAGAGCTTGTTCTTGCTTTTTCAGTGCTGTTACCAATAATGATTGCACAAATTCAAAGGCTAACATGCAATGGAAGAAGCTCTTCCTGGGAGCTTTGTTCCAGGACCAGAGGTAATTTCTCTGAGGCTGATAATGTTGAAAATTAATAAGTCCCCATTTCAATTAATTAATGGATTTCGATTGTCTTAGTATTAGTAATGTAATGAAGAAAATGTGGATGTGGGGGAGGTGAAGCCAATTAAAATGTAATTGTTTCATTCAATTCACAATCTTGCATTAGTGAATCTGTGAAAAGAGGATTTTGTAATTAAAAAGGAAAGTAGGTTTCATGATGTCCACCACCACATTTAGAGTCCATCTATACTACAGCAAAAAGAAATTCAGGATGTTTATGTCTGCAAAGAGCATCTGGTCTGTATTGCTCCTTTCTGACTTGCCAAGAGTTTATTAACAATTTACATGAGACTAGAAAAGCCATTCAAAAGAAGAAAATATGTAATGATCCTTTACTGCCACTTTTAATATTGGAAATATGTAACGTACCATAGTGGGGACCCTCCTCCAGCACAGTAAGGTTTATAGGCTTGATGAAATGACTAACCACTAACTAAATTCCATCTGTTCCAAATACTCCAGGAAGCACCGTGTTGCACTAGATTTTGGCAAACTGTTATATGAGGTTCAGCCCCATATTAGCATTTTAATTGCTGGCTGATTGCTTTTATGTTGCACAACTCAGCCCGCAACAGTGGGTAAGTTGCAATTAGTTTTTACTGTGTGATTCATTAGCTCCCATAAAGCATGTCGTGCTGCAACATTTGGAAGGTAATTTGCTAGAAACATGAGCCCTGGCATGCCAGGGTGGGGAAATGCAGCAGTCCTGCCTCTCAGCAGAGCCCAGGTTTGCTGTAGGATGTCTTGTCGAGTGAGACTGAGCTAAGAGCTGCAGATGAAATCATCTCACAGTGGCAGGTTTGCCTGTAAGCAGCACCTTGGTCCTGCAGATTGCTCCCTGTGGGCTCACATCCCTGGGATCTGCGTTGGTAGAATGGACACAGGTGTGAGAATTCCCTTTCTGGGAGTTTGGCTCAGCCTGGCTCATGATTTTCCTCTGGGGGAGTTCCTGACATCCTCTTCATTCCTCAGGAATCTCACGCTTCTTTTGGAGATGCTGCCGTGTTCACATTGCTTGTGATGGGGAGCTTGTGTGTGTTCAAGTTACATTAATCAGTTCTGCCTTCTGCCTTCAGAAAGGGGAAGAAATTAAGCCCATTTTTAAATCTCTTCTACCTCTATCGTGCTATATTCCTTGGGCAAAAAAGCAGGTATTTTGACTGGGTTTAAAACCAGCCAAGCCTTCTTAGCCCCATTCTGTTAACAACAGCAGTTCATTTTGCCTTCTTCCATCTCTTTTGGAAATTGTTGTCTGGCAGAAAAAAAATCAACATTGTATGAGGACAGGATCAGTGAATTTTCTACTGGTACACACATGTTGTGACAGCTTTTTTGAGCATCCATGTCAGTCATGTTGTTTTATATTCTCTGACTGGATTGAAACTACCCTGGAAAGATTATTCTGCATGTGGCTGCTGGCAGTCCAAATTCTAAATCCTGGCTGTGAATGGCCTGTCTGGGATGCATCACACCACACATCACAGCTCAGGAATCACTGCTAGCACCTCTCTGAAGGTGTAAAGCTCAAAATGGAGCCTGTGGTTTTAAGGAGGAATTTGAATATTTTTTTGACTGACGAATAAAACATGGATGCCAAAAACAATAGCTGAAACATCTCCCCTCTGAGCAATTCCCCATAGGATGGTCTAGGTTTCCTTTCTTCTGTTTTCACAAACTCTCTGAAGATTTGAAATCAAACTTTAGTGCATCTTGGCTGTCAGAAGTTTTGCACTGGGAGCATTTGCCAAGTGAAGAAAAACACTGCTCATTCCTGCAGAAACACACTTAAGTCAAATTAAACTGGCACCTTTGTAATTATACAACAAATGAGGTAAAATATAAACCTCCAATACTTCAGCTCAGACTGTAACAACTCACTCAAGTTTCTAGCACATGCTTTACACCTGTAGGAGTCAAAAGCACCTGCAGCTGTTTAGTCTTCCCCATTGGTTTGGTATAAATGGCAGCTGCCTCCAGCCGTGGTTTTCATCTCTCAGTTTAGGCATCTTGCTCCTCACACCAAATTGTAATGTAATGGTCTGTGCTGGGAGATTTGCAATGCATGCTGTAGCTGTTGATTATTCTGATTATGGAATGGGAGTTTATCAGTTTCTTTCAGCTCAAGCTGTACAGTTCTGTTGTGCTAGGACAGACTGACTGCTGAGAGCATGAGTGCAGAGGTCAGCTGCCAGCTAAAGGTGTGTGACTCCAAAGATTTTATGTTAGCTGTAAATCTATATGAAGGATTTATGGCTCTTCCTGTGTTTCTGCTGCCTGGAGTGTGAAAGCCATGGGAGGTGTGCTGACAGCAGCAGAGGTAATGTCAAAGTGGGAAAGATGGAAATCTTTCTCCTGCTGCCTTTTCCTGTTCGTGTGGTTTGTAGTGTGTGGAGCCCAACCAGCCAGGAATCTTCCCTGAAGGCTCAGGTGGCAGTCACTGTTGGGCTGCTGCACCAGCACTGCCTGGGAGGAATTTCTGTTTGAATTCCTATGGAGTGGGAGCAGGTGGAATTTCCCAAACAGGAGTTTGCCTTGCTGGAGTTTGAGGACCAAGTACCCCTGACAGGAGTAAAGCAGCTGCTCTGATTGCAGTGAAATATGATTTACTTTCCTGTGGGTATTTAAGTATTGCTCCAAATATTACAGTCCATGAAGAAATGGCTGGGGAAATCAGGAGCACCATTTGCTCTGCTCACCCACACAGGTGGGCAGGCAGGGTCTGTGGGGAAGCAAAGGTGATGGGCTGAGATTTGAATGCTGCAAATGCTTATTTGGTGTCTGACATGCAGGAAGGTGGGCACTGAGTCTGCTGAGCTGTTCTGAACCTGCCTAGATGCCCTGGATTTAGTCCTGTGAGTTACCCAGACTCTCCTGGGGATGCTGATTATTCAGTGCCCAGCAGAGCTGATCTCCAGGGATGGGGCTAAGACCTGGGTATCATGAAAACATAACCCTGAAAAGATAACTCCTCTGTTGTAGTGGAAATGTTTTTCTTCAGCCCAACTTAAACTGATAAGCTGAGCTGGAAAAAATTCCAAAAGTCTGTGTTACACTTGAGTAGGACTGTATATGTATAGCTGTAAGTAACTGAGAATTACATGGGGCATTGTAGTGATCAAAATTTACTGTAGAGGCAAATCCTTAACCAGAGGCAGTAATGTCTTTGTTGGACAGCATGGCTGCAAAAAGGTTTTTCTTTTCTGTATAAGCTTTAAAGGAAAATGGTGACATTTATACATTTATGTTCAAGAAATAAGCAAGTAAATTAAGACTTTTCTCTAAATGCAAAATTGTTGATTTCTTTTTCTTTTTTTTTTTCCTCACCTTCCCCAAACATTTCTTTGGTGAGGAAGGGCAGGATGGGAGGGTTGTCAAATTTTTTTTCATCCCAGCACTTTCAGTGTGTGGTATTTCATTTCAGAGGTTTCCTTCTTTTCTGTCTGCTGTTGGAGCTGACCTCAGAGA
>VXBR01008870.1:239519-326863 GCA_013400215.1 Cisticola juncidis | reverse complement strand
AAAAAAAAAAAAGAGGAAGACTTCTGGAGATAAGGCATTTGCTTTGTGCCACCAATGGTTAAAAAGGGGAATAAAAGCTGATGACAATATAGGTCTTGGTACATACTTGAAAAAAATATATGGCAGCCTAGTGCTGCTCAGATTTCCACTTTCTTCTCTTATTCATTTCTCTTTTACATGCACAAGCTGTAGGTGGGGGAAGTTTGAATGAAGTTGGCAGAGGCATTTTGTGTGAGACTGTGCTGCTTTTAACACACCCCATGTACCACTGGCAGCTTTAGCCAGCACTGCTGCCTCTGGGAGACTTTTAATGGTGACATTGTGGTTTGCTGAAAAGGCTCTGAGATCCTGTGGAGAAAAAGATTTTCTATTTCACTGTGTTTTATAGATTGTCTTTTGAAAATGTGTTTTACTCTGGCAGAAAAATGAAAAACTTGACTTCATTGTGATTCAATATTTAAATCATGTGGCGTTGTGAGGGGAGAGGGCAAGTGTTCCTAGTCCAGCTTTTCAAAAGGAAAATGGGTGTAAAATGTATATGGGAGAAGAAGATTTGGTCCTTGTTTGGATAGCTGTGGGCTGGAGGAGATAAAGTCAAGCCTGGAGTCAGGCTTGGGTGCAAGGGAGTGCCTGATTTCTGCTCTCCTCTGCAAGGCCATGCCAGGTGCAAGGAGTGGGGACATCTTCACTACTGCAGCAAAATGGAAAAATTCAGAGTAAGAGCCAGACTGATGTTCACAGGGGCCAGCAGGAATCTCCTGCTCTCCCAGAGGAAATGGGAGCAAAGGAAATTGCACCTTTAAGAAGAATTTCTATGCAGAATGACAGATCAGAGACAGCATAAAACAAATGTGTAAGAAACCCCTCACATGCATCTTTGGAGTGAGACCAGCCCTTTTCTTTGAGATGCCACACAAGTGCCTAGTAAGGCAAAAAAGCTGATGGTGAGACAAAAATAAAAGTATGGCACTCACTTTCAACCCATCAAACTGGCTGACACCAATGCTGCAGCAGATCAATCAATGGCTGATTTATTTGTCCATGTATTTTTCCTTCACACCCAGCCCCTGTTTCTGAGAAAACATTAGTGTGTTTTCATGTTGTAGGAGTTGATTTGTCAGTGCAGCTGCTCAGGATGTTGGTTAAGTGAAAAATAATTTTGTATATTTTAGTAAATGCAATTCATCAGAAGCTGTGCAGATTAACTGGGTAGAAACTCTGAACACAATGGCATCTGCAGATAAAAAAAGATAAATTATGATATTACTCTTGCTCTATGATTCATTGGGAAGGACTCAGAAGCTGAGCATTTTCTTCTAAGAAATTATTCAATGAAGACTGAAAGTGACTATAAAACAACAAAACACCTCCTTTGCTATGGTTTTAAATATTGTTGTACATAAAATCTAATTTATATGGTATTAAAGGCTTTTCTTTGGACTACAAATCATCTTTGAAAATGCAGCTTGTAAACGGTTCATCAGATGCATCTCAAATACTTTTATGATTATTAGTAAATGGAATTAGAGCACCTTGTAGTATTTTTATTACATTTTGCACAGCTGTAATGGATTACAGAGAGGCTCTCACTGCTCTAGCTCAGGCTGCATAGCAACTTCAAAGTCAATACATGTTTCTCATAAGGTTCTTTGTTTTTTCCATGGGTTCTTTGTGTGTATCTACCACTCTGCTCTGAAATGACCCATGCCTGGTGCCAGCTGAACGTGGGAGCAGGGAGATGGAGCTGATGTTTATGGGGCTGTGTCTTGGGTTGGAAAATGTAACCAAAAATGTGTATTCTATTTTCAGCTGTTGAAACCTGTTGGGAGAGACTGTTCTTCTCTCCTCCTCCACCCATCCTACTCCTGCACCCACCCTACTCCGAGGGATATCACCTCTAGGACTTATGTTTGTTTGCTTGTTTGTTTTTTTGAACTACTGCATTTGTATTTTTCTTTTTTTTTTAATATTCCTAGTAAACAATTGTTATTCCTATTCCCATATTTTTGCCTGAAAGCTCCTAATTACAAAATTGTAATAATTTGGAAGAAAAGGAGTTTTTTACATTTTCTGTTCCAAAGGAAACTTCAGTTTTCCCTGACAGATACCTGTCTGTCCAAACCAAGACAGGCTGCATGTAGCCCCCTCTCTTCAGCTGAGCTAGTCAGAGTAGGTTGGGCTGGAGAGAAATGAATGTTTAGGGCATGAGTTATTTCAGCTTAGGTGCCCAGCTGGTGTCTAGTTAGTGTGCAAAATCAGTATCTTCATTAGCACAGAGAGTGGCTTGGGTGGACACTTCAGTCAGAGGAAACTCATGTGTTTAATCTAAACTACTTGTGTGGGTTTTTCCAACAAAACAACAGAGAAACAGAGCATGATTCATCCTACCCTTATTGGAAACCTCCACAGGGGATGGATTCTTGCAAACAGCAAGGCTGGAGAAGACCCCTGCTAACCCAGCACCATCATATTCACCACTAAACTAACGCCAGGTACCACATTAATGCAGTTTTTGAACATTTCAGGGAGGATGATTCCAGCATGTCCCTGGGCAGCCTGGTCCAATGCTTGGCAGCTCTTACAGTGCACACAGTTTTCCTATATTTATTTATATATTTATTTTACATAAAATAAATATTCCTGTATCCAATCCAAACTTCCTCTGGTGCAACTTGAGGCTGTTTCCTCTCATCCTTGGCATCTCCATGTACTCTCCACTGACTGCAGACAAATTCTGGGTGAGTTGTTTAGGCAGCATAGCTGGCCTGGGGCCAGCTCAGGTCAAACAGGATAAATCTGAGTTTTACAGGCCTGTGAGAAGATTCCTACTGCCTAAAGTCTGCAAGTTTTATCTGACTGCATACCATGTAATGAAGAATATGAATTCCTCCAGAATTCATGTATTTTTTGTCCTTTACTTGCCCCATTACAGCTCCATGCTGAGGTCCATCTAGAAACTGATCTCAGCTTCTGATTTATAGAGATACTTTGAAAAGACAAACCATTATCCAAATTACTACAGTGTCTCATCCCAGTAGAGCCTGGCCCAATAGCACTGGTGAAGTTCTTACTGCTCCCATGCTTTTCCTTGTTCACTAAAGGACCCGTGCTTGCTAGATGAGTGTTGAAGTAAAGCACCAGCACATAAGTGCTTTGCTGAACAGGGATTGATTAAAATACATACTTTGGGGCCTCACTTAATTATGTGTTGGGGACTGCATAATTGGCACTGTACTGAAGACTTTTAATAGCTTTCTTCTGATAAAGCTCCACATGCACTGCAGTTCCTGAACTGTAATTTAGCATGATAATGCCAGCTTCATCAAGGCCTGTGGAAAAAAGCAGGAAGACATTTGGCTCTCTGCGTCCTTGTGAGAGGACTGAATTAGTGATTGCAGTCTCTGAGCTGATAAAAAGCAGCTTCAGTGTCTTTTTCAAATGAAATAGCTTCTTACTTGAGCAGAATGAAGGAGGCCCTGTACAGTGGCAGAGATGTAGTAAGGTGGATTTTCAGCCACTAGGTAGGGTCGGGTTGACAAACAGTGTCACAAGATAAATTCACTAAAGGATTGAAAGAAATTTTAATGCCCCCAGTTGATGCCTTGGGAAGGCTGACCTGGAACAGAGACTGGGCAGAGCTAGAGAATAAAGTAGGTATTTATTGAAAGGCCTTTAAGGTATACCTTGGGCAGGACAGGGCTTGACCATGGCTACACTTAAGGTGGACTGAGAATGGTCACAAAGAATGGCTGACTGGTCACAAGGTCTCACACTTTTATAAGTTTTGGTCCATTTGCATATTGGGGTTTAATTGTCCAATTACAGCTTCAGATTATGAAGTCTCATCCTTCTTGTTCCTCCCTTCAGCCCAACCTTGTTTGTGCTGTTGGGTCTGAAAGCTTTTAACCATTGTCCTTGGTCTTCAGCAGGTTTTGTCTACCTACTCTATAAAGAGAGCTAACTAACACTTGATATGAGGCTCAGAACTGCACCCCTAGGCAGCACAGAGTCTGAAAAACATGAAAGCTCTTTTAAATAGTCAGGACTATTTAAAAGGCTATTTATAGGCCAGGGTCTGATGAGAGACACTAAAGCTTGGTGTAGTTGAAGTCTGAGCCCTCTGCTCTGAATTTTCAGGGTTAATAGAAAGCTACAACACTACCAGAAGCTTCACAAAATGTGCATATTTAGTAACTATCTTTCCTTGAGAGAGTTGTGACTATTTCTTCTTCTCTTTGTTGCAATACAGAGAGAAAAGGACAAACTCTTGTGCTATCAGAGGGCACACAAGCAGAAAGAGGCAGGAGAGAAGCCCTGGAGGAAGGTTTAAGCTGTGATCCAAAGGCTGCACAGGTCACTCTCCAAACTGAGTCCTGGCTGTGGCTGCTGCCTCATCATTCCAGCCATGGGCAGCTTCTTCAGCTTCTCTTACAACTTCCCTGCCTTGCTGCTGCCTTTCTTCTCAGTCATCCTGCAGGGCAGCTCCCCTGTGTCTGTGCTGGTGCAATCATTGCTGAAAAAAGCTTGTCAGATGTGTTGTGTTGGGCAGAAATGTGTTTTTTCTTTGTGACCAAGAAGGTATTGAATTTTATGTTTGAGTTTTCCCTTGTGTTTCTGGAGCTCAGCATGTGCTGTGCTGTGTAGTGCAGGGAAAAAAGCTTGTGCAATTTTGATACCCCTGTGTCCAGGGCATCCAAGTTGGGTGCAGGGTGCTCTCTACCTCAAAGAGCTGCAAGAAGGAGATAGGTGAAGCAAAAAGTCATGAAATGTTTAAATTTCTTAAGAAAAATGGCAGTTTGACAACCAAAGCTTTTGAACATGCATAATAAAAACATAAAACATTTCCTGTGAAGGGAAAGTTTCTACAGCCACTGCTTCCCTGCTCATGAGGAGGAGATGCCTGCTTGCCCTGAGGCCCAGCTGTGGATATAAAAGGCCACATCCAAGGCCTTTTTGAGAATGAGTTTTCCATTGGGGAGAGGTGATATCTTCAGCAGCTATTTATTTACTGCTCATTTACCAGAAATGTTAAAAAAACCCAAGTTCTGCCCCCCTAAAGATCATAGAAGTATGTAGTGGAGGGTTTTACCACAGGTATTTTATTATTCTGCAGTGTCCTTCCCACAGAATGGTCTCTTTCCTCACTCACACAGCCTTACAGTGAAAATATTTGAGTTATTTTCACTAAATCTGAAGGCCATTAAATAGTGAAGTCTTTGGTTTCTTTTTCTGATGGTTTCTCCAGTACTATTCTTGTGTTGGGTTTGTACATTGGTAGGACCAATGCATTAGAAGAGGTTAAAAAGCTTTTGATTATAAATATGCTGCTGACATAAATATTTTGGTATCATTAAGTGGCTGCTCCTCTTCACGAGAGAGCTAAATATCATGCAAAACTGAAATAAATGTTCCATCAGGGAACTCTAGGGAGCAGTAAGAAAAATAGTCTTTAAAACAGGAGAACTGTAATTTATGTTTTACCTGATTCTGTTTCCCATGAAATTATCTCGTTTTATAGTCTAAAAAGGATGATCTTGTCCAAAGGGGAGGCATATTTTACTGAATTTTGTCTTACCTTAAATCAGGCTTTACTGTTCCTTGAGGAAGCTGGAACAGATGTTAGAACAGCCTAAAAGAAAAAAAACATCTCTGACAGTCCCCTAAAGTTAAGCAAGTGGCAAGTAATTGTTTAATGGAATGTAAGAAAAGGGAAATAATTTTCAAGAGTGGCTTCTTTAGGGATAAACCTGCCTAACAACAAACAAAAAAACCTCAAGAACAATTTCAGGAGGTTTGGGAAGGGTGAAAGCTGCAATTCAAAGAGCTGTGGTTGTTCTAGGAGTCCTGTGACTCCTTCATAGCCAAGAGAAGCTCAGCAGGACAGTCTCAGTCAGCATCACTGAGTATCTACAAGAAGAAAGATTTGTGTTTGTAAGGCCCTTCCATGGGGAGGAAAGGGATTTTGGGCGAGTGGCTCAGCTCCAGCAACTTTCCTGTGGATATCTCTGTGGATAGATGGGAAGTTTTTGGGGTTTTGAGAGAGTTCTTGGGTATTTGAGACAACAGGAGGTGCACGAAGGTGTGCAGGTAGGGCACAGGGATGTCTTCACATCCTCTTCATCCCACAGAATTTTCCAGGTCCTGGCATTCCCCATTGCATCTCTCAGCAGGAGCACACAAGATGAATGGCAGGCATCTAAATTTAATGAAGGGCTGCAAACAAAGTAGGAGGCATGTTCATTTGTTGAGAGCTAAAGAGCTAATAGAGAGCCACAAAACTTCTGGGAATAGACAGAGATGAGGATTAAAGAGTTGTGAATTATTAACTCACTGCCATGAGATGAGAGAGGCACAGTGCAAGTGATCCTCTCCACTGCTCCCTCCCTGCTACATGTGACTTACACCCACCTCAGATTATAGAATCTGCCACAAAAATTAAATTGCACTGCTAAGAGCACTCCAAGGTGAAAGAAAAAACATTGAAGGATGCTCCATGTATTGACTCAGCAGTTCAGATTTGCCCCTGCTGCAGGTGCTGACAATCCCTTTGCTCCTTTGGTCCCTGCATCTCTCTTGCTGAGTGTCCCTTCTGATACATTCCTGCAAGGACAAAAACTCTGTGTACATGAGCACAGCTCCATCAGTCTGATGCCTTCAGCTGTAGCCAGTCCATGTGAGATATCACACAACCCTCTGCTGTGTGTCCCCAGTTGTCCCCCACTGAAATTGTCCCTCCTCAAGTACCTGGATGATGCTTCCCTCCTGCCAGCCAGATGGAAAGATTTTTGCCCAGCTTGGCCATGAGAAGGGATTGGGTGCTGCTGAACAGATTCACCCCCTGCCTGAGCTGCAGCATTTAGGGTACAAGAGAGGAAGCACCCAGACCTGTCTCTTCCCTGCATCCCAGCTACCTGCTGTGCTTGTCACAAGGTGAATAAAATCCATGAATGACACATGACCCTTTCATTGCCAGATGGATTTTCAGCTGCCAGTACATCCTGCTGTAGCCTCAAGTGCTGCTCCCAGCCTGGCATGAAATGCCCAGACAGGTGGTGCAACCCAGCTTATGGGACAGGAATTGGAGCTTGCATGACTTTGATTTTCCCCTGCCTCCTGTGCAATACCTTCTCCTTCACGTTGCTGTTACCAAAAAAGCAGAGTCAGGGACTGCTCTTGCAGCAGATTTCAGGCTGAAATCAGCCCATTGACAAATGGTGCAGAGTCTCTCAGAGCTTGTCTGTGTTCTGCTTTGCTCAGCTGCACTATCAGCTGTCAGTTGTTTCTGGTTTTGTTACTATCAGGCTGCTACAGAGACCTTAGCATAAGGGGCAATGTAAATTAGAGACAAAGAGGTGTGCCCAATAATTCATTGCCTTTCTCGCTTCTAATTTGGCATTGAGAGAATATCACTTCCTGACACAACATTTGGTGCCTGGCCAAACACTAAATTTAGGTATTTGTTGTCTCCTGTTTACCATTTGCATGAAGAGATAAATATTGCTCGTTGAGTCACTCTTATTACCTTAGAAATAGCTCAGCTGCCCTAAAAGCTTACCCTTAATTGAAATGGGTAAAAGGTGTGTCAAGTACAGAAAGCAAAGCAGCTACCAGAGGGGATGCCATGCCCCTTCCTTGCATAAAACTTGATTAATTCTTATTGTTTAATGCCTGGGGGAAACTGTTGCAGATCACTTCTAGGTAAATGTTGTAGGGCATGACTTAATTTTTAATACTGGAGGCTATGACACTGCATTTATTATCACTTCCTTAGCTATTGCAATTTGTTTTTCCTGACAGGCACACATCTCAGGGTAGTTTATCTCACAAGGACATTGATAATGGGGAAGTGCCTTTTTCAGCACAGGAACTCTTTGTGGGAAGATGAACAAAAAGTTTCTCCTTAGCACTGTTCCCTTCCCTCACTGACTCTGATAAGCCAAAAGCAGGGGTGGATCACAGCTCATGCACAAGAGCTTGTCTGCAAGGTTCCAGGGAACTGTGGGGCCAAAGGGAGCCTGTAGCTATGGGAATAACATGGCCAGTGCCTGGGGGTTTGACAGGAGAGGCTGCAATATTTGTCTCTGGTGCTTCATTCTGAATATCTTCATGCACCAGATGTGCCCAGCTGATGCTCTGTGACAGGGCAGTGTTTAAACAATGAGTAAATCATGGGTTGGCCCAAGAGCTCAATGCAGTTGTGAGTGAAGTTCACAATGAGCAGGCACTGCCAGTCTTGCTGAATCCCTTTGGCTCACTCCTGCCTCATCCTCCTGCATCCTTCTGTACCATCCCAACTGCACTTCCACACAGCACACCCACCCCTTGGAAAATACTCCTTTACCCCACCACAGGGGCTGTGTTTTGGGTGTCTCCTTGGTCTTCCTTTGATATTTTTGCCTGCTCCTGTGCCTCACACTAGCTGCCAGACAAGCATTCCTCCAGCAAGCAACTTGTCCCTTCCCTCAGCACCCTTATTCACAAGATGTACCTCCTGAATTCCTGTTCAAAGCTTTGGGGTTTGGGTTTATTTTTCCTCTCCACCCCTGCAGTTTTTCCATGTTTTAAGGTATATCTTTGCTCTGTGTTTTTGCAGAGCCACAGACAAGGAAGGCTGGTTGGACAGCAGCTCTGGGTGCTTTGGCATCTGGATGAGCCACAAGTGCTCCCTCCTGGAGCCAGAGGAGTCAAAGGCACGAGCTGGAGGAAATGCACAGCTGAGACTGTGCCTGCATCCCTGATATTTCTTTTCCTTGCTGCCAATGTGCAGGAACTCTGCTAGGAAGGTTGTGCAGCTTTCACATGGGGGCTCAGTTTTTCAGTGGTTTGTGCTACTCAGGGTTGTTTAGAGGCCACAAGGTGAATTTTGTTTGCAAACCACTTGCAAACAAAGCCTCTTGCTTGTTTTTCTGGCAGGAGCAGGGAAGACACAGGCCACTTGTTTGCTTCCTCATTTCTGTGTGAGAGCATGGTGACATCTGCTCTGCTTGACATTGCCTGGGCTGTGTGCAGGATGCTGAAACATGGATTTTATGACTGCTGCCTCTCTGGGAACTCCAAGAAAATTAGATATTTGTCTCATGAGGTTCATCTGGTGGGGAAAAAACATTTAAATAACTGCACGAGGCTGCAGTGATGCTGTTCTTATCCTTTAAAATGAGAAAGCAGATTGCTTTGCTTTTGTGCCTGGGTTTTGTCTCGTGCCCAGGCTGATGCTTAGCACTGACAAAAGGAGGACAGGCTGATTTCCACAGAGCATTTGTTGCAGTGCATGTGTACCAGTCTGAACACCCAATAAAAGCACTAGGTGGAGATACTAAAATTTATATGAGCACCAGGGAGCTTTGGCTGTGGCTCTTTATGCAACCACCTGAGCTGATGCACACAGGCCTGGAAATGATTTGCCTGAATTTGACAGAATTGGCTGTGTTTGTGTTAGGAAAGACCCTGCAGAGGAGCTTATGCTGAGTACCCCCTTTAGCCTTATACTATGATAGATTTTATTTCAAATCCAACTTAACCTGTTGCTCTGGAGTGAATTTTTCCACTTTATAAGTAGCTTGGAAGTGTTCAAAGGAGCAGCCCTTGGTTTGTAACCCTACACCCCGTTTGGGAGTGGGATTTGTACTGCTTTTGGTGAGCACCTGGGGAAGAGCTTCTGTTGCATTTTCCTCCAGAGGAGATTTATTTCACACATGCCAACACTGTGCTGCAGACCAAAATAATGGGGATTCACATGAGAACCCCCTTGCTGCTTTGAACCAAAGAGAAAACCCTAATGTAGATCCAACCAGCACTGGTTAGGCATGACTGGGAGTTTTTCCACATGGACTCTATCCATACTAACTAGAACAAATCCATCTGCTCCCACCATCCCTGTTCTTTGGCTGCAATTGGGAAGAGTAAATTAAGAAAGCTGTGGCACTTAGGAATTGTACTGCAGGTGAGTTGTAAATTCCTTTGTGAGCTGTGTTCTTGAGCTGAGTCACCTTGGAGATGTAGGGGATGGGCAGCAAACTCTGGGATCTGCCCCAAGTACCAGGACAGAAAAAACAGCACCAAAATCTGCACCAGGAACTGCTGAACCACATCAGAACCTGTATTTCTGGTCTGATTTTATAATATTTCTCTTTCTCTCATTCTTCCCACCCCCATCCCCCTTTTAATTCATAGCAGTTTAGGCTTTTCATTTAAAGTTTGAAATTATCCTAAGAGAATGCTTTGAATGAACACCGTTTTCCAGTAGAAGGCTTTTATTAAACTTTTTTTGATTAGCCTTTTTGATTGTTGAATTTTAAAAGGTTTCCTCTTGGCATGGCAATTCAGGCTTCAAGAAGGAAATTTCTTATGAAAGGACTCAGTGGTTGGTTATAAAAAAATGCAAACAGATGTGGTTAGCAATAAAATCACACCATGATGTCTTTTAATTTCATATTAATATGTAATTGAGTAATAAAATAGTGGCCTAATGTTTTGCATGCTGCAGTTTTACATACCCATAATTCATCCTGTAATGTTACCTGGCTTTCCTAATCTCATCACAGTGTAAAATTGGAATTTCATTATTGGAATTAAATTCTATTTCTCCTACACTTTATATCTGAGTCTGCCAGGCAGCACTGAAAACCTTCAGGACAATTTACTAGAAGCTAAAATTGCTGTTTTTCTTTCAGCATAAGACTCAAATTAGACAAACTGCATCTTCCAGTAATGTGGATAATATACAGAAGCTGAGCTCTATTAAAAAAAAAAGAGGGTTTTATTTATAATTAAGAGTAGGATAAGCACTAAGCCTATAAAGCCATCATCCAGAGTTGATAGTGGGATTTTATGCCACAGATATTCTGTGGTTTTTAGGAATCCATGATCATTCAAAAGCCTTAGAAAGCCCTGAAAGCTCTCTAGGAGAATTGCTTACCAACTTATTTTGAATGCATCTGAAGCAGATTTAATTTACAGTGATCTTTCAGCAGAGCTTCTCTATAGATTCAGTTCCCTCTGGCTCGCTCTTATATCTAAATCTATCTTATAGAACAATCTTCCTGGCTTTAATGACACCCAAAATAAATACATAATTATGCTTGTTCCTGTAAGTCATGGCCATTTCCATAGGATGAAACAATACACGTGGGGGTTGTTTAAATTTGGTGTTAACACAGCCACTGCTGCAGCTCCAAATGCTCTGCAGACAGAATCCTTTTGACTTCAGCAAAAAAATCAAATTAAATCCCCAAAATTGAGACCATCAGATGATTCCAAGGCTCCTTTGTTATCTCTAAGCTGGGCTTTTTTAGAGATGCCTCAGTGAGGCACAGGGGTTCTGAACTGTAGTTTTCACTCATTTTCAACAGCACATTAAGAAAAAAACCACAGAGCAAATGTAGTATGGATACTTAATTTGTGGATCCAGCAAACCATAAATGTTGCATTTAAAAGCAGAGGTAGATTAGCCTTTTAGCAGGAGCTGGTGTTATCTGAAAAGTTTTACTGGAAAATGAGGTTTTCTTTGGAAAATGCTCCTTCAGCAAAGCTCTGTTGGCAGAGCAAAAAGGCTTTGGGAAGCACTGTGGGCTCTGTGTGTAACACCAGGGGATGGATCCTGGTCTGATTGTCCCCCAAAATGTGACCTGGGACCTTTGGGCCCTCACTGGCTTTTTGTCAACAGAACATAATGAACATGACCATGAGAAAAGGCCTTATTTTAGACATTCTCCCAGGAAAACAGCATTTCCCGTGGTAAATCACATGTATTTTATCTCAAATATATATTTCTGCCGCTTTGAAATGTACTGTCAGTCACCACAAGACTCAATTTATTGGTGAAAATGCTGCATGTTATCAGTTTTTTATATATTTCAGAACATTTTGTTTTTGTAAACCCAGTCATAAAAGTCCATACCTCTTCCACTGACAATTTTAATGGAAGTTCAGCCTTAGCAGAATCCATATTCAGCAAGATGCTGCATCTGCCCAAATCCTTTCACAGAGAAAAATATTCTTTCTGTAGCTGCATTAGAGATAGGAAAGGATGTAATAAATTCCACATGTTTTAAAAAAAGCTGGAGGAAACTGATGTTGAAGGTTCTGGAAGATTGTGTGTACTCACTGTACTGAGCCAGTGGGTACAATATATTAAAAAAAAATAATGTTCAGATTCAATCTTGTATTAAGGTTTGGCCTCTCAGTGTTCAGGACCTTAAAAATCAACTTTGTTTCTTCACAGAAAAAAAGACTGATTCAGAGTAAATTTATCTTATTTGCTGTGGAATTGGGTGTTCAGAAGCCAGATCATGGAATAATTTTTGAGGGTTTTTTTTTTTTATGAGATGAGAAAAAACCCTGAGATGTTTTTAAATAAGTTACACATCTGACTAAAGATTGCATCTGTGATTTTTTGTTGTTGTTGTTTGGGGTGGGGTTTTTTTGTTATAATTTGTTTTTCACTGAATCTTTTGTGTCACAGACTTCAGCACATCCCAGATGAGACTGTTCTACTCCTAAGACAGCATCTTGAAATTTTTAGCATGCAATTTTAGTACATAATTACTATTCAGTCAAAAGTGTCTTTCCACTATCTTCATCTCTGCCACTGTGAAGAAAATGTAACCCTCACCTTGTCTCTATGGAAAAAGGCAATTTTTGGGAAATATTGTTGTTCCTTTCAATACACATTATTATAATATGTAATTATCTATGTGGATGTAGCTGAACACTTTGCTGTGCTGAAGGCTGACAAATGGATTTCCTGTACTTCTGAAATTCCCCTGACATGTGACAAGTGACTGAAAAGTGAAGTTACATAAACTTCCAGATCAAAGGATTCTTCTCTCAAGGTGCTCTGCTGTGTGACACTGGATGAGAATGAAGCACCTGACTGGAAGTAAATATTTATTCTTGTTTTCCTTTGAATATTAGACATATTAAAAATAGCAGCTCCAAATGAGGTTGCATTCTTGGTGTCTCAGCCATTTATTTGACTGCAGTAATCTTTTTACACCTGCAACTCTTATAAATGAAGTTTCACTGCTTCCTGGCAGATCACCAGACAATGGATTGTTTCCTTTTGAACCACAAAGAACAAGCAGCTTTGGGAGATATTTTATATCCATGATTTCAAGGATTGGTGGCAGCAGAAAAAGAATAAGCTCTTCTCAGCCATTTCATCTATTGGCTTTTTTGGTTGGAAATGGTTTATATACATGTGTGAGGTATATGGAGGAAGAGCTGATAGGTTTTGGCACAAACTCAGAAGATGCATCCTATTACCTATTTATTTACCTATTTATTTACCTATTTATTTACCTGTTTATTTACCTATTTATTTACCTATTTACCTACCTATCCTATTTAAGTTGTGCTCTCCAAGGTTCACTCCACCTTTGCTGTTCTTGGGGTATCCAGATGAGTGACTGTGGATATTCTGAAGGACACTTCTTTCTGTAGCACTGCCATTTTCTGTCATCACCAAGGACCCTGGCAACAAAGGGTTTCAACTGTTTTGCTGGCAAAAACAGTAGAAATTTTTAACATCTGCCCCATTTACATGCTGCCTTTTGATGATCCCCCAGCAGCAACCCAGAAACTCTGCCTGCCTAAACTGCAGTAAGCCTCAAGGCAATTATTCCTTCCCTCAGTGATCCATGGAAAATCATATTTCTGCTCATTTAAGAAAATGCAAAGCTTTTCCTTCTTTCAGGGCTTATGTCTTGCCTTGCTGATGGGATGGTAACACCTCTGGTGTTGGTCATAAGCCCTTTAAGGCTCCAATGCAACCAAGTGTAAATACATAAATAATCCACTGATTTGAGTTCATCTGCCTGTGCTCCCTCTGTGTCGGCTTAGAGCTCCCCAGGCACTCTGGGATTGGTGCTCACCACAGGCAGCCAGCCCATGGCTGAAATAATTTTTATAAAGTAAAAGAGAGTGTGCATATGGTAATATTTATGCATTATTCTTCTTTTTTGGCCAGGCTGAGGCTACTCTAAGAAACTGTCTCACAGCTGATTATTTTTTTTAACACATCAGTAGTGGGTGAAATTTTATCAGTTTGAAGTTTCTAGTGAAGTTTATGATCCATTGTTCTTTAAAGTGTTGCATGAATGAATGATTTTGCCTAGAATCTAAAATGTTGAACTTGATATTGAGCACTAAAGTGTCTTAGGGGTATATTTCAGTCTTCCCTGAAGTCCAACTTTTATAGTCTATTTCTATAGATAAAATATTCTGATGAGAACTTCTTCCTGGTAGTCACCTATGCTGTATCCTTTGTTGTTTATACATCTTACATTTTTAGTTTTATTTGAAGAATATCAGTAAACTTGTTTTGCTGCCTACAATATATTTAATAATTTTAGGTCACATGCAGGTGTCATCTGAAAAGGTGAACACTGAAGAAGGAATGAACAGTGTTCCCTTCCTGGCAAGGAACAATTGCTGCTTCAGGAATGTTAAATGCAAATTGAATGGCAGCAATGGATGCAATGGCTATTCTCCTGAGCTTCCTAGATCCACAGATATTTCCATCTCCTGATGCCACCAAAGGTTTGTTAAGAAGGAAATGCCAGAGGTAAAAATTCTCACAACTACTCAAGTGATTTCTTGCTAAAAATACTTTTGAATGTAATAAAAATCCTGGGCATAAGGATTCTAATGAGGGAAACTTCACTGAAACCCAGATGTGGTGCAAGTTGGTCACCAGCAGGAAAACTGCACTACTTCTCTCTGAAATAAAATGTGTACTTGTAAAGACAAGCACTAATGGACTGTTGGGTAAGTGCAGTAGATTAGAGGAGGATGGACAAGTTGAAAACAACTTGGTGAAGTTGATGGGTTACTACTGCTGCCCATATAAACGCTGCAGAAGTTTTCTGTCGCAGCAGTTATTAAATTTGTACATAAAATCAAGAAAAATAAAACCAGAATACTGTTAACATCAGCAGTATAGGTACTGAAACAGAAAATGTTGCATTCAACCGAAATGAGCCTTTTCCTAACATCTTCCTAACTCCAGATTTCCCAGAAGGACGAGTTGAAGCTTCCATGTGAGAAATGACATCTAAGAGATGATCTTGTTTTGAAACATATCACAATTATATCTTCTTTTGCTAAATTATCAAGAGAGACAAACAAAAGTAGTTCATCAACCATACCAGAAATACTATTATTATTTGATTGATTTTGATTGATTTTATTTTGATACTAAAATTATTTGATTGATACCATATGTAAGTGAAGGTAAAAAACTACTGAAAGAACATTCTGCTTTTATTTGCTCTGGTCACTAGTATGGTTTTTCTAAAAACAGAGGTGCCATCATTCTGTTAGTAAATTAATGAATTAACTGTACTGTTCCACAGGATTTAGCTATTGAAACTCAGGATTTGTTTCATAATAAGATGTATTTACAAGAAATATTAGTCGTGTGTGTTTGCTACTCCAGCCCTGGGTAACTAAAGTAGAACAGAGAGGTGGGTGAGTGTGGTTATTTATTTTACACTGAGCTGGGTAACTCTGTTGGTTGACTTCTTTACCTGGTTGTTAATGCTGGAAAGAGCAAACAGAGAAAAGTCAACATCTCAGCACTGCAGAACAGCATTTAGAGAAACATTTTTGCATTTCTGCTTTATAGATTCCAGAAAAGATTGCAAAAGCTGAGAGGGAGCAAAGGATCTGCATGCTCACATATATTATTTGATGGTTTTGGGTCTGTTCCACTTAGAGAACAAGTGTGGTTGAAACAAGAAATGCTATTAAGAAGGCATTAGGAGAATGGGATGTTTCTGATTATTAGAGTTCCACAAAGACACAGAAAGTCATAGAATTAATGTAGTGTTCAGTATTTACAAGGAAATATCAATTAGAGATGCTGAGAAATGAAAGAGGGGGTAAACAAACATTTATTTCAAGAACAAAGGTGCAGGTTACAAATCTCAACAGCAAGCCAAGCCCTGCCATGTTCCAGCTAAAAAAATGGGGGGAAAATGGTTGGAAAGATGTGTGTGAACATCATCTATGGTATTTGTGAGCCCTTCTAATTCCAGTTAAAGAGGAGTACTGGAAAGGAGAACTCCAGTTGTGCTCCAGTGGTTTTCTCCATGTGCTGTGAACATCTTGTCATGGACACAGGACAGACATTCAGTGCTGGACAAACAGCCAGACTCGGGCTCCCAGCCTTGTGTCCAGCCATGGCAATCACTGCCTCGTGTGGTAACAGTGGGAAGAGCCTTGCAAAGGATTTATTGATGTTAAAGAATTCTCATTCTGGTTTTGGGGTTTTTTTTTGAGACAGCTGCATGGAAAACTGGAACGAGCCAAAGCTGGTCTGTCATCAAATTTTAGTGCAGCTAACAAGCAATTTGCAAGTTCCCATATGAAGCTATTTTGAGAATGAGAAGTTCCTTTAAAACATCAATCTATTTTGAGGGTGAAAAACAAATTCACCTGTAGTAACAGGGATTTGTCCCATAAGAATCAGTAAAGAAAATATGTAAAGAATCCAAGAATAGATCAAACTGATGGACAAGTAGAATACCTTTTACTAACTATTGCTATAATCTTTCTTAGCTTTCTGAGTGTTCATATTAAAGCAAAAGTGTAGCAGCTTCTCACGCTTGTAAATGTAAACAGTGGACCATGTTTTGTAAATACTGCCCTTGTTATAAATTCCTTCTCCATGAGAAGGGAAAGTTGAATGACAGCCTCCTAAACCAATGTGGGTGAGAAGTGGAAATACCACTCTCCAATCCATGGTCACCTTGTTACAAGTATATTACAGAGATAATAAACAAAAGGCAGAGAGTCTTCTTGTATCCTGCCCTGCTGCTCTGAACCCAGATCTACTGGCTCTGAGTGTCCTTATCTAGCGAGGCTCACAGTGATAACTAACCAATAGAATAATTAACAAGAAAGCTAATAACCAATTAAAGTTGTCCATGAGGTTTGTAAAAACTATAAAAACCAGCATGCTGCCATAACAAAGAGAGCCTTCTGATGATTCTTCTGTGTCACTCTATATATTGTGTCTGCCTCAATGACAGAAATCCCTGATTTTCCTGCTTGGCTTTTCAGGGCACTTTGATGAATGGGACCTTGGCACTGATTTTGCTGGTGAGAGAGAGCTGGAAAACTGAAAACTTTTCTCAATGCCAGCATCAGTGACCACCATTACCAACCCTCCTGTGCCCAAGGGGGTGAGTGTGACACTGATCCCCCTGTTCCTGCCTGTGGGCTGCAGAGCCAGGCTGTTCCTGCCTGGGGGACACAGTGGTGGGCATGACACCTGCCCTGGGGATGCCAAGGGAAATTGCTTGGGTAGGTCAAGGGAGCTGCCTGCAAAGCTGCCCTGGAGGCTGTGAAATGCATCTCACCCCATTTTGGACAAATCAGTGCATGCAGGGGCACTGGGAAACACCTGGGGGTGCAGTGATGCACAGGTATTGAAAATTAAAATTGATGCTGGAGAGGTAAAGAGCTCATTAGATTATTTCAATGAATAAGGTAACACAAGAGGGAGGAAGTGTTTGAAGTATTTATCAAGTGTCTTACAAGTGCCTCACCATATGTTGAGAGTCTTTTATCAGAAGAAAATACTGGGTTGTGCCACTTGCAAAAAAAAGGAGTATATTATAAATTTATATTATAAATCTTTGTATCTATTAAACATCTCCTTTTGAGTAACAAGCACTATGTTTTAAGAGCAAAACTAAATTTATTGCAAGATTAAAGGTTATCACTGTTCAAATCACCATACTGCTTTTGAGCTATACTTCAGGGAGAGATATCTTACCTAAATCATATTTGGGCTCACAGAAAAATTCAAAGAGCATTCCCAGAGTTGGCCTGAACATGTGAAGTCATAGCAACAATTAATTTTTCTGAAGTGGAATTGTTGGTGACCACCAGAGATTTCTTTCTGTTGTATGGCTTTCCTTACTAAACTCGGGAGTATTTACTGGGAGAAATCACATTTTCAGAAACCTTAAGTGGGAAGCTAAACCCTTATTTTTCAGTTTATGATGTCAATTCAATGAGGAATTATCCAATTCTACAGAATTGGGCAATTTCATAGAAAAAGAGCTTTCCCCTTTTTTTCTTCCCATTACCTGCTGTTGGATCATGGGGTATGTGAATTTACCATTTAGCTCACTAGTTATATATATACAGATTGTAAATCTGTTGGCAATGCCATGAACAATCTTCTGCTTGCCTTTTTAATTTTTTTTCAATTTTAATTTTATTTCTTTAACATATGTACGTGTGTGTTTTAAGCATTTCTGGAGTTGTACCCAAAGAGAAATCCTTAAATGATGGCAGGCACTTACCTGGGGTTCAGCAGACCACTCTCACTGAGGAAAAATACAATGTACTTCATAAAGTGTATTCCCTGGGTGACCCCTGCTGAGTTAAATGGGACAAAACCAAATAATTAAAGTTTCTCTTTGTAGCAGTTTTTCACCCTGTACAATGTACTTATATTTGTATTTTTTTTAGCACGCTGTCCTAGCAGGTACAAGCAGCTTTCATCTCCTCACACTTCTGATAGCAGCTTTTCCCCACTGTACTTCAGATGTGTGTGAGGAAAGCCTCTTTAATTTGGCAAGAGTAAATATCTGCCATAGTATTTTAATTATTTTAAGATGAGTTGTTATAAAGGTTTTCTTCCAATCTCCTTAGGGTTTCTGTTTAGTTCTCACCACTGAGAGAATGTTGTTCTTTTACCTTGAGATGGGGAACAGAAAGTTTAGGACAGAAATAATGAACATTTTTTCTTTGTAGTTTATTTTTTAAGGTTAATTATTACTGTGGTGGATAGTTTCCATGGCACTGATAATAACAATGAAAGATCAGCCATAGATCATAGAATATTGTGATGTAATGGATGATGAATTAAATGCACTTTCTTTTGTATAAACTTCTTAATGTATAAACTGCACTTTCTTTTATTCTGAATCAAGTTTAAATTACATGTAACATTCAGATCAAGGAGAGGATTTTGAATTAAATGTCTCATTATCTCCTGATAGAACAATAAACACTAATGCAGGTGTTCCTAGGTAGTAACTCTCTTCGGACTATGAAGAAATCTTTAGTTCATAACAATATTTAATGTATTTTTATATTAACAACAACAGAAACAGAGGTAGGGAAACCCACAGCTGATCCTGAGGTCTGTGTTAACCCAATCCTCATTTGCTAAATGAGATGAAAGGAACTGAGCTCTTGTCAATGCAGTTAAACCCCTTAGGGTTTATAAAGGGTTTTGTCTGTGGGCATTGTGTTATGACAACTTTAGTGAACTATAAAGGAACATATTGGAAACTTTGTTTGTCACAGGCAAGCACAGGACTGTCCCCTGAGTGTGTGCAGCCTCTGCTGGTGCTGGTTAAACCCCACTGAGCCAGTGCCAGTGCCACATCTCCTGCTCAAGCTTTGCCCAGACCTTTGCTTCCCTTGTACATTAAAAATGCCCAGCCTGCTTTAAGCTCTTGTCACAGTCGGATTAATGAGTGTATAAAACTCAGATCTTGTGAGACAGCAAGAGGGAGTGATAACAAGAATGAGTGAGTTTCTGTCAAAAACTGTAAAGCAGAGCTAAAGATTTTTATCTGACTCTGAAGCCTTAAAGGTTTAAAGAAACTTATGCTCAACATCTGTTAAGAATCACTGAGGAAAGCCTCAATTTCAGCTGCAAGCATGATTTCTCTTAATAAATTAAGAGCTTGACTTTGCTAAATTGATTCCAAATATACCAGTATGAAGAACAGCATCTTGCCTAATGAAGTTGTGTAAATGGCAGAAGAAAATTGTCACTGGGACTTTGTTTAAAGAAGTGGAAGAAAAGATTGACTGAAAAGCTAAGTATGCACCAAGATATGTAATTAGGAGAAGATGAGTTAATATTGTTTATCTTTTCTTGGATCACTTGAATGTGGATCACTTGTAGCTGGGGAAAGAGGGGAAAATTTGTGTTTTTTGAGAAAACCGGAATGTTACAACTGGAGCTTTTGATTCCACAGAAACATTATTATGGAAAATTATTTTCCATAATATTTTCCTGGCATTTTGCCTGTTTGCTCTGGCTGTCAGTCTGTGCTGCAGCTCTGTATGTTTGTCCCAAGTGCAAGTTTGGTGTTTTGGTGGTCCTGTCTCCCCCCTGAGTAGCTGTCAGTGTGTCAACACTGGCTTTAACCCACTGCTGCTGAATCGATGGGCATCTTAATCCCTTTGTGCTCAAATTGAGGCCAGTGGATTCTGAAATGAAGAAATCAATGGGCAATTGATGTCTTGGAAGAGATGAAAAATGAAACTTGACTTTGTGAAGTAGTGTTACAAGATATACATAAATATGATGGTGAAAATTACCTTAGGCAAAGCAGCTTCAAACAATTTGCTACACCTTTAGCAGAGAACTGCTTGCATGTTTGCTGGAGCAAGCAGAATTTGCTGATAGTTTTGCACCATTTCTGAGACACATCACAGTCTTTGCCAGTTTTTCTGTCCTTCTTTTCTCAGCTTGATGTGTTTCAGTAGGTTTGTGAGGTTTTTGTTTGTTTGTTTGTTTGTTTCTAAAATAATTTGCCTTTTCTGAGACTGCCCATTGTTCTGAGCCTGCCAACATCTCCTCCCATCTCACAACTTTCTCTTTTTATCTTTCTCTTGCTTCTGGCATCCTTATGCCTTTTGTGCAGTACTCCACACTTTTTGAATCATTATCTTGTGTGCTAATCCTTCTTAAAATCCTTATCCTTCTCAATATCTCACATGTTTTCTAAGGCTCTAATAAAAATCCCTTAGGCATTAACCAAACCTTTAAAGATTGGTTGATGTTGTGTTGACAACAGCAGCTACTGGATGAGTCTTAGCTTGGTTTTCCCTGAATATTATAATTTATTAAACTTGATATTGCTGGTGAATACCTTTTTTGTGCTCTAGCCTGCAAACCCTAAATATTAGCAAAATTGAGTTGGCTTATGAGTTGGTGTGAGTTAATTCACTAATGCTGAGCCCACAAGCCTGGAGAAGAGCTGCAGAAGTGAGATCCAAGCAGGTTTAAAAATACAGCAGGGTGCTCTGTGACTGAGGAAACTGAAATCTTGGTTTCTGCTGGCTTTATAGTGTGTGGTTGGATTATTTCCCAGCAAATTAAGTGCAGGCTGTGACTGAAACTTTTCCTGAAGTTCTAACAGCATTTGTAGCACTCTGTACTCAGGGGATTCTCTGATGTCTGACTCAATAATTAAAGTAGTTCTGATCTAATTTCTTTCCTCTGCACTGGAACCCCTTTTCACAAAGCTTTCAGGGCCTAAATGCATCTAAGCCTTCAGGTCCTCTCTTCCAATTTTCACTCAATCTGGCTGAGTGGTTCTGATGGTAAGAGAATGCACAAAGGCAGTGGGATTACCCAACCCCTTTTCATCTCAAATCAACTTTACAAAAATAGTTGGAGCAGGACTCATGGTTCAAATCTTTTGAAAATTGATGACTGTTTGAGGATGAAATTGAGGATGAAAATAAAAATACTTGCCCTTAAGTACCAGTGAAACTTAAGAAGCAAAGCATTGATTTATTAAGCTCCCCAAAATGAATATACATCTCTCTATAACTCAGGTTAACAACAGCCAGGATGGCTGTAGAACTGTGAAATCTTAGTTATGGGAGTGGATGGAGGGTAATCTACAAAAATTTCTGCTTGTCTTTTGGTGTAAAGTGTCAGTAACTCTTCAGAGATATTCTGGTGGGCATGGATTTGAAACCACCTTGGTGTGTCAGAAGGTGTAGAGAACAAGGCTTCTTGTTTTACATATAATGTGTTGAGACAGTTTCATTCTAAGCAAAAAATGGGAAATAAAATTTGTAGCAAAATTAAATTACACCTCCCCTTTCCACAGAGACTTATTTTGTAATTCCTGTAGAATTATTCCTTATAGAAACAGAAAGCATGGCAAATTTGTTTATAAATGATGTAAAAATCAAGAGCATAATTTTGGAATTTATTGGAGAGAAATTCAGATTTTTAAGCGGCCAGAGGGAACTTATACATTTGATTTGAAAGAGATTCTCTTATGTGGGTAGAGTTCACATCTGGCTTTCATAGTTACTGGACAGCACAGAGGAGCCTTCTCACTTTGATTTAGGAATTTGCTCTGAATGGGAAAATCACAAAAGGGGTTTGGCAGAATTTGGGTGCTGGCAGAGAGTGGGGAGGAGTGGGTTGTTCTTGTTGTAGGTAGGAAATGAAATACTCCTGTATGTCCATCTAAGAATGATTGTGGAAACAGTTTTATACTCTCTGATGAAACCAGGTGTTGGTGCAAAATTAAGTTTATCCCATTGCTGTGTATTGGAATTGAATGGGCTTTAAAGCAAACCTTCCAGTGCTGAAATCCCAGCTGATGGTTAATGCCATGGTGGCTGCTGTGAGGAACCACCTGGAAACCAATTTCTGAGGTGCTTTCTGAACACAGCATTATTTTCCTCTGCAAAAACACAGAGGAAAAGAGTGCCTGTAAATGTACACTGGGATTTGGACAAGCCTGTGTTGCATTAAGTCTCCCTGAATTAATGTTATTTTTCCCAGACATTGCATTTTAGGAAGATTTTTTTAAATTGGAAGGGGAGGGTGAAACCTTTTAGTAATTTGGAAGCATCCTATAGTAATTAGTTACTCTCTCCTAAAAATTTGCTTTTATTTCCTGCTGAAATTTATTTCACTTTGACATTGGACCTTGCTATGCCTTTGCTGACCTAAAGATCCTGTTAAGTCAGAAAAATCTTTTTCTTAGAGTAGGTATTTATAGACTAATTCATCACTTAAGCCAAATGGAGCATTTTTAAAACTCTTGGTGGAAAGTTGATTTTACAGACCTTGAATCATTTTTTCCTTATCCTTTGTGAACCCTTGCTTGACCTCTGCTCTCTGAGAATGAAGACAGAAATGTAATGGACTGATCTCCAGTCAGAATGTCTCCATGGTCTCATAAGCAGGCAGTTGTATATTCCTGGGGGATATTTCTATTTTTATATTTCACAGTTCTACAGCAAGCCACTCTAGATGTTGTTAACCTGAGTTATAGAGAGGTGTATATTTACTTTTTTGGGCTTAATAATAATTCAATGCTTTGCTTCTAAAGTTTCACTGGTACTTTAAGGTAAGCATTTTTCATTTCATCCTCTCCTCTTGCTTATGTATCTGAAAACTTCACAGAAACTAACTTTTAAAGTGAGCAGTACATGTTTAGAGAAAAAAATTCTCAAAAGGATTTGCTTTCTGCTCTTTGTTGTACCCCAGCCATGTCCTAAATCCAGTGAAGGAGCAGTCTCAGTTTCAGAAGTCAGCAGACAGCTCTCATTATTCCTCCTTATTTCATTGTGTGTTCCTTATTCTGCTATTATCAGGCAACAGAGTTAAACCATTTTTTTAGTCTTCCTTTATTCCAAAACACTCCAGCCCAACACACTCCAAGGAAAGGATCTCAGTAACAGAGTTCAAGGGGCTATCAAGTTTTTCCTGTCTCTGGGCAATAAGCAAATGTATTTTCTCATTATTTCTCTTTGTTGTTAGCACATTAATCTGAAAGCAGAAAGAAAAGACCAACAAGTACTAAGGGTGATAAGGGATTTGCTGATGTTTCATGAAGGCAGCTAGATTACAGCAATACAGCTGGGAAATAGGAATACTAAAATCTACTCTAAACTCTATTTTACGATAATGACTCATAAAATATCAGTTCTTTGCTTTAGGACATTGTGACAGTATAGTAACTATGCATTTCTGCAGAAAGTATCTCTAAGTTGAGTGCTATGACTAACTTATCAAATTGAGTGGAAATGAGGGAAAGAGATAATTTTTTTTAAGCTCAAATGTGATTTTTCTGGGCCCAGATTTTTGAGTAAAAATTGAAGATAAATCTTAAGGAAAGAAAAAAACCCCTGGACTATAAATGTAATAACTTGCTAGGGCCTTTTACAAACCCTCAGTACAAACAATATATCTTGTAATAGCTTTGAAGATGGAATTTGGGTTGTATTTCATGTTCTGATGCATACAACAGTGGCTGTAGTACATGACAAATATTTCTCTTTATTTTTTTTCTAAGAAAACCTACATCCCATCAATACAAAACCCTACCACCTAGAACTCCTATTGCACTTCTTCTTCACTATAAATCTGCAAGTGTTTTGTTGAGGGGAAACAGAGAACAGTGAAAAACAAAGGATTATCATCTTTCATTTTAATTGAGATCTTTGTTGTACTCATTGCACTCCAAATGGACTCTAGAAATGCTCTTTGTGATGAGACCATGCCAAAGAGCCTGGCCTTTAATTCATGGGGGTTGTGATGCTCTGCAGTGCAGCTCCACAGGAGTCAGCAGAGCTGCTTCTGACAGCCCCAGAGTAGAGTCTGCTTTATCTGTTTGGAGTCAGAACAACTTTAAACAGGGTTGGTATCATTCTTCCCTGGTTCAGTTTACTGTGCAATTAATAAGGTATTCATTTCTGGATGTCTGTAATGAAACCATTTGCAGCCAAACCCTTTGGTCAATAGGTCAGGTAAACTGGACCCTCAAGGTCTTTGTTCCGTGGTGCTGGATGAAGTAGAGCCCTAACCTTTGAAAAAGGGGCAGAATACAGATATATCTAGTCTTTTGTAGATGGTTATCAGCTTGTCTTGCTCTTGATCCTCATCTGAAAGAAAAGGACCCATGTTAGTGTGACTATATCCTGCTTTTGACCTGAGATATACCTGGGATCTATTACCTGGTGCAATATATGGGCTGGTGGAATATATTGGCTATCACCAACCCCTGCATGGACCCACCATGAACCCGTGGTGAGCACGGTGGTGTTGGGTTAATTTTGGACTCAGTCATCTTAGAGGTCTCTCCCAATGATCCTATATTTTTCCATTCTGTGATTTCCATGTGCTGACAGAGTAAGGTGGGTGCACAGCTGAGCCTGCACTGCCCAGGCTGCCCCTGAGCTGTGCAAATCCACTGTTAGCTACTGTGAATATGAGAAAAGCTGCTGCAAAGGGACATTCTGGCTGTTTTGACCCTGCAGAGCAGGTCTGTGTTTCACAGGCAGTGACTGGCACAGGAGCCATTTGAAGCAGGTATCCAAATAGGGAAGAAGGATGCTCCATGCACTGTCCCCAGGACTGTGACAGGGAGACAGCACACAGATGGTTTTCATTTTTATAAACTCCACACCTTTTCTTTTCCCCAGTTTTGCTGCTGTGGAGCTCCAGCTTAGGGAGGCTGCCTGTGCCTTATTCTGCTGTTGAGCCTTCACCATCCGGACAGCAAAACCGGCTTCAGGTCAGAAAAACAAATTTTGGCCTCTTGTGACTTCTGCAGCCCAGTGAAAACTAAACAAACCTGAAATTTGTTGTAAACGTGAGGGGAATATGAGGGTGGCCTGCCAGCTATCTTATCACTTCTCTTGTCATTTGTGCTGTTTTATTTTGCTGCTCCTCCTCCCAATCCACCTCACAGTGGCTGCCCAGTGAACGTGTGCAAATGCAACTCAGAGCTCTGGAGGAAGGGAAGGAATACCAAGAGTGACCTTGCATGGCAGCAAGGAAAACACTGCTGTGGGCCTTGCAATTTGTGGTGATGTGTAACAGTTCTGGTTTCTTTTTCCCTCTGCCAAGGTCAGGATGAAAGACACGGGAAACCCAAGCTTGAGTTCAGTCTTGGTTGTTTATTATATCTTATCTATTTACAGAATTTACAGACTCACAAGGTGTGAGCTTCAACTTGCGAGTTAGAGAAACAAGGTAAAATGGCACATTTTTAACTCTCTTCAAGGCTATTTAAGAGATAATTACCCAACACCAATGTGACACTAATATTATTTATACTTTTGACCCAATAATGACGAGGCCTGCAACGTGGACATTCCTCTCCCAATTAAAGAAAACCACCCAAACCCATGAAGAAGGAAGAAGAAGGTGAAGAAGAACGACTTAGACAACACCCCAAGTCCTCCATCTTGACTCACACACATCACCACACTAAAAATCCCAAAATCCAAGTTTCCAACATTCCAACAGTGATGGGCAACATCAATGTCCTTAAATTTGACCTCTCCTTCAGGAGGAGATGCTGGGCAGAGGTGACTGCAGCAGGCTTTAAAGGGAATGGTCAGGGTGGCAAATACTCAGCTAGAGAGTGATTTCTGCACAGTTCACCCTGATACCTTTTCTGTCTTTCCCTGCACAGCTCAGGAAGGGTGTGAGGGAGAACCAAAAGCTGCCCTGTGTCTCTGCCAGGGCTGTGACCTGGGACAGTGGTTCCACTGAAGGAGAAATGTGAGGATGCTTTTGTAGGGAGAAGTTTCAGCAAATTGTTGCTTATCCTGCCTGTGTCCTGAGCCACTCTGAAACCTGAAGGCAGAGGTGCCACAAACACAGCCTGTCCCCTCCTGTCAGCTTCCACCCAATACAGACTGTTTTTCCAAAATTTATCACTTGGAGGAAAAAAAAAATCTCTTAAAAAGTCCTTATATATGTATCCAGAGATAGACTAACTTGTGCAGTAATAGAATTTCTGCCTTAGGAACTGGGTAATAATCTAAATTGGTCCAACATGCAGCAGCAAAATAGGGAGGGGAAAAATGTACTTTTTTTTTTCTGAGCAAAGACTCCAAGAACTCCAAGATACTGATAACATTTAACCTTCTCTCCTCTTCTGTAAATATCTGTCCCCTGAGGACCCTGACAATGGCAAAAACCCCAATTGTTAAGTCCAGCAGAGCTCTAGAGACATCCTGCTGTTCTAAAATTGTAACTGTGAAACAGGATGGCAGTGTCTCATTATAAAAATTCCCTGTGATACCATTTCTAAATCAAGTTAGTATGCAAGAAGTGTTTTGGAGCAGAAAAGAGGCTTTCCTGTTTTTGATTCCCCTCTTGATATTGTCTGTGTGGGAGGCAGCTGTTGGAAGGCCTGCAGGAACTTGAGAATTTGACTGAAAGCCATAAAATTGTACAAACACGTTCAAAAGCTTTGTACAGTTTCTTTTGGAATCTGGGTTGCAAGTTTATGGTGAAACCTGAAAACTTCATCTGCCTATTATATTTTTTGATGTGAAAGTTTTACTGTGAATATTATGGAACATCTAATTTGAAATATTAAAATATATCTGTAAGGAAGAAGTGTAAATACTTTCCTGGAATCAGGTCCCATGCAAGAAATTAATTACAGAAAAGAATTCTCTTCAACATCTATGTCTGCATGTCTGTTTTCATCTAGGGCTGCTGTTCCTTCCTATTCAGAGGTGCTTTCCAACTGTTTTATCATATTGGGTTAATTAAGATGATGTTTTCATTAGTTTCAGTTCACATATTGTTGGAATGTAGATTTTTGAAGAGAGATTTTAGCAGATAATGGAACGTGGGCAGCACAGTGGAGGCCACGGGGAGCTCATTACCCTTTTCTCAATTCATTGTGGTTTCATCAGTCATTAATTCCACTCTAAGTTCCCTGTTGTTAGAATGTACATTGTGAGTGACTTTACTTTTCATATTCAACAATGTGCCACTTTCCATCCATAATACAAAGGTAGACAGTAATTACTGGCAGCATTAGAATACTTCAAAAGATTTAGAGATGTGGAAGAAGGCTCCCCAAGGAGGGTGTGTTTGAGAGTGTTGAGACAACAACACAACCTTGTAAGGCTGGAGAAAAAGGCAGTGTTGGAAGGGGCTGATGTTGAACTTGCTCTTATTTCACAAAGTGATAGAGTGAGTTAGGTTGAGACTCTCTGGTCTAAGGCCCTGCTTAAAGCAGGGCTGAATTCAGTGTTGGGTAATGATTGCTCAGGGCCTTTTCCAATTGGGTTGTAGATGTTTTGAGGACACTGATTTCAGGCTTCACTACCCTCAAGATGTTGAGTTTTTACTGTATTTAATGGGATTTTTTTCTTGTAACTATCACCTCTTACCCCTTGTCCTGTTGCACTTCACCTCTCTGAACATTTTGTGTGTCTTCTGTCTACACCACCCCACTAAGTAGTTAAAGACAGTATTAAGAGCCTCCCTTGGACCCTTTTTCTTTTCCAGGAGAACCAAATGAGTTTTTTCAGCCTCTTATGGTGCTTTATGTGCTCCAGGCTCTGGAACATCTGCTGTAGTCTCTCTTGTATATCTGTGTCCCTCCCGTATACAGGAGCTCCAACTGAGACACAGCACTCCATATGCTGTCTTGAAACTGCCAAACAATGATGAAAAATCTCTTCTCTTGACTAGTTCTCTATGCTTTTTGCCCAGTACTTGTTTGTTTATATTTGCTGCAGTGGTGCACTACTCCCTTGCCCTCAGTTTACCCACCAGCACCTGTGGATCCTTATCTGTGGAGCTTCTTTCCAGCTGCTTGGCCTGTAGCCCGTGCCAGAGTGCAGAATTATTCCTTCCCATGCACAGGGAATTTCCTGAAATATGGGAGATTTCTGCCAGCTCATTTCTCCAGTCTGTTAAGCCCCTGCTCCAGCTCCCTCTTGCCATCCTTGAAGATGCATCTGATGTTTGTCTTGCTCAAGCCATCACAAGCCTCCCCAGCCACCATGCCCTTTCAAAGGCAAAGAGAACAGCTCCTTAATGCATCAGCCATCACCCTTGGGTGCATCCTTCCTGCTCTCACATATTTTGGTACTAAGTTTGTGTAGCCTCTACATTGATCTTCTTCTACCACAAGCAGTGCTCCAGTGCCCCTGGCTTTGCCCTCAGCACAGGGGGTGGGAGGAGACCTTTCAGTAAACACCAAGGCCATGAAAGCACCAAATACCTCGTGTATTTCTGTGTGGAGGATCAAGGTCCATACCCATTTAAATCTGCACACTTTATATCCACCACCCACCTGATTCACACACAGGAGCCAAAGGGGACACACATCCAGAACCTTGTGCCCTGACATCCCTGCCTCATTGTACAACTGCAAATGGACCATGTGCACACTCAGGCTCACACCTGGGAGCTGGAAGCAAGCTCCCCAAAATAGATTGAAGTGATACCAGATTTATGGCTGTGCTATTGTGCAATTGATAGATTTACTGCCCTCTTTAAATTTCTTACTAGGTGCCACAGCTTGGGCAGATCCAGAAGTGAAGGCTGTCCCTGGAAAAGTGAAGTGATGGCTGGTTATAAGTCAGTTCTCAAGCAGATGTATGCAGAGAAAGGCAGGACAGAGAACCACCAACTATCAGGAAAGCTGAGTATAACCCTGGCACAGTCCTATAACTCACAGAGCATATTAGGTGCTGAAATTCTTATTCCTCATTTTCTTGACAAATGATGCAACAAGAAGAGAAAATGGCTAATATGAATCTTGTCTCAAGACTGTGATTACAGTGGTAATAAGGAATGATATAAACTTAACTCGTTCCTGTTACAGAGTGCTAAGGAGAGTAAATTGGACTTCAGGAGCAGTGTGCAGTCAGAGCAGAAACTGGCTATGAAATAGCTGTTTAATAACCCTTTTCTATGATTTTTGAATTCTCTTTAGCATGCAGGGTTCTTGTGTGATAAAAAAACAGAAAACAAATGCTTCTTAGCTGTACCTCTTTACCATCAAAGACAATTTTATTTAAAGGAAGGGCATTTTGTAAGGATTTCAGGCTCACGGAATGGTTTGGGTTGGAAAAACCCAAAGGTGAAGAGGTCCAACTCCTCTGAAACAAGCAGGGACACCTTGAACTATATTAGAGTGCTCAGAACCCCAGTCAGCCCGGCCTCAAATATTTCCTGGGATCATTCACCACATCTCTGGACAACCTGTTCCTGTGTTTCACTGAACATTATTGAATAAGATATCAAATTCAAAAATTTATTCCTTATATCTAGCCTGAATCTACCCATGCAGGACATAAAATACTTCTTCACAAATACCATCTTCTGGCCAGACTCTGTGTGGGTTTGCTTCACTTGAACATGAAATCTTGCAGAAAACACAACACATGATACAAAAATCATGGCAAAAGGAGGCTTCAGTTCCTGGAAATATCTATTTACTGGTCTAGCTTTTGATCCCTTTCTCTATTCTCCAAGTAAACGATCATTAAGTTAATAAACTGTGATAAATCCAATAACTGGTATAGCCCTTTAGTTTACTTTCAGGCAGCAATGATGTATCTCAGTGTCTTAGGAGGGGGCACAATCTTTCCAAGCCACTGTTTTGCAGCCCTTTGGGGCAGCACTCTGCAGAGCTGTCAATACATGGATCATCAGGGGCCTGCCCCTTTCACTTCCTTCTGTCAAAAGGCTTCTCTCAAAAGCTTGGTTCTTTTAAAAGTCTTCTCTCCTTGGTGAGTGTGATTGAAATGATTCTTTCTGGAACATAATAGCTCGGCTTAATACTGTAAATTTTACCAAATTCTTGCTATTTTAAACTATGAAAACAATTTTCTTTGTTTATTTTGTTTTTGACATCTCTGTTCTTTTGTACTACCGTGTTTCTTTAATGTCTCCATTTATCTGTGGCCAAATGAAAACAATCTAATTTTGTTGGGATTTTCTGATTCTGGTATTTATTGACATTTTTCTTTCCACTGGTGTAGAAGTTGGTTTGTTGAGCCCTGAAAAGCATCCCAGACACCAGTGTTAGAATTTTGATATTAGAAACATGCACACAGACTGATTATCTTCTATTTGCAATGTTTCTTCTTCAGTGATCTGTTTCTAGTTCATCTGCAGACTTGCAGATTCAGTGCAAAGCTTTTTATCATGTTTGCATGCAGGTTTACTGCTGGTTTCAGATCATTAGGTGCTCTTGAAAGTGTTTGTGGTATTACTAATGGGACCCAAGCTGAACCTTAGTTGTGATTAAGTACTTCCACATTTGCAAAATCCTCTTTGGTGGTATCTGCTAGTTTCTCTTTTGGGTCTTACAGCCAGTGCTCACTGATTAGTTTCTGCTTTGAAACTGCAACTCCAGGGGAAGCTTGAAAATGTTATTCATAGATACTTGCTTGGGTCAATATAGCGAGTGCACCATCTATTTCAGTTTGTGTACACATCTTCCAGTAGCTTCCAAACCCGTGGGTGTGTAAGAGGCTAATAAACAGCCTGCTCTGTGATTCTGCAGCAGATCTGCTCCCAGCCCTCCCTGCTGCTTCTGTAAAGAGAGTTGGATTTATTTCAACAGGTCAAAAGTTGGAGTTTTCTGTTGATGACAAAAGTTTTTATTTTTGGGGCTCCTCTTGTGCTGCAGCCTCCATGGCAGTTTGCTAATCCAGCACAAGTTCTGTGGGTTTTGCTGGGGGCTTTAAATTTTTCCTCTGATTTTTGAACCATTTTATATTGGAGTCTTGGCACATGCAATGTTACCTGAAAATGAGATCATGGAGCAAGGCTTTTTTTCACTTTAAAATAATATGGCTCTTGCTTGAGACTGAAGTCTGGTCTTTTAGGGCTTAAGACCCTTTACTTCAGTCGTTCTTAGGGTTTGCTGCACCTCATATTCCCAGGCCATCATCATGCCCTTTCACATCTTCAGATGAATTGTCTGGCTTGCTGTCCAGTGAATTTTTTATACCTATTCCTGTATAATATTTAAATTCTACTTTACTGTTTTGTGGTGGGGTAAAATTTTGTGTTTTAATACATGTGTTTGTTCCTTCCCCCATCCCAGGTTGCTGGTTTAGCCTAAGTTGTGCCCACCCATTGGGTTGTCAGTCTTCCCTGATACTTACCCCTATTCTGGAATGTTCTCTGTCAGTCCTCCCTTGTACCAGCCCCTGCCTGGACCACCCCTCTGGACATCCCCTATTTTTGGAGGCTCCATTAGTCTATTTGTATAAATCTCCTCCCATTAGCCTCTCCATTGGTTTGTGCTCTGTAAACCCCACCTTGTGTCCCTCCCTGGTCTTCTCCCTATTGGTCCCTCTACCCTAAAATCCCTCCCTCATTCTGTCTCTTTAAACCCACTGCAATTATTCTGGCCTTGTTCTTGTCTCTAGGCTTTGTTTGAGCTGTGTTATGAATAAAAGATTCCGTGGAATTGCATGTGAGGTCCATTTTTCTCCTTCCTACACTGATCCTGCAGCGACTGCTTGGGACTCTCGGGACCCCGGAGGTTGTGTCGTGCCCCGCCAAGTGCCAAATCTTCATGAGGTGGAAACAGATGTAAGTGTTTCAGCTTTGACCATAAATTTAGCACCCTGCTTTACCAGTTTCCTCTGTCAGGGCACAGAAAGTACAAAAGTGGGTTTTTTGGATCCTTTGCTACATCCCATGGCATTGCCATGAGGAAGGAGAATGCTCAACTTTTCATGTCATTAAGCTTGATGCTTCTGCTTAGTTTTGACCAGCTGCATCTCAGGACCAAAAATCATGCAGTCCAAGATAATGACCCATTTTCTTCCAAGGTGAAGAAAATTATTCCTGCTGCAATAGAAAATGCAGGGAAAATGTACAAGAAGGCCTTCTCCCTCTGATGGTGTTGTGCAGGTACACCCAGGCTATCCACGTGTGACACTTCTCCAGCCTGCCTTCAAAAACTCCTCTGTGAGGAAGGTTCTGTAGGTTCTCTAGGAGGTATGAGAAAGAATTGTGTAATTCTGATATAACATGACCTTTTTCCTTCCTTTACTGGTAACCAAGGAGAAATCAGATCCATAAATTGGGTTTTTCTCTGAATGCTGTTTCCTGCTTTTCATGGCAGATACCACACACTCTGTGTCTTTTCTGAACTCCTGTGATTTTACTGGCACGTGTTGTTTGGTCATATTTTTATTTTGGGCTCTCTATAGGGTACTCTTTTGGTGAAATTAAGTGGTTCCCACCATCTTAATTGGGTCATTTTCTTTAGCTACACTTGCTCTTCTGTGTCTGTGTTGTGTGTGTTACCAGAATGCAATTTAATAAACCATATCTCTTAAGAAAAATGATTAAAAATTGTTTACTGTGTTTAAAACACAATCTCACTGACTTTTTGGTGAACTGAAGCATAAGTTTTGCACATCAACACAGCTTTTTGTCCATTGTCTACACAGTTGCCCGAACTGTTTTTTCTGTAGTATTTTTTTCCTCTGTAATCATGCTGACTGCTGTGTTATGGCATTTCCTCCTGCTTTCCACCATTTGCAAAATTCATCTCTGTTGCAGTTGCTTCCAAATTTTCCATACAGGTTCTTATCAATATATCTTGCTGGCCTTTCTCTAGGATTCTGTGTATCTATTTCTTTTACTGTTTGATATATGCACATCTGTATATCTTGGCTATAGTGGTGTGAAATACATCCCTAGAGCTCACAGACTTGCTTTTTAATAGTTATAACCTGTCTGGCTTTTAATAAGAAAGTATTTTATGACCCCATCTTCAGGGGAAAGGGTCCTTAAATTTGCCTCTTCGTTTTGTCTCTTCCTCGTTGCAGTTTTTTAATAAGTAATGGACAATGCTCTAGACTTGCTGTGAATTTGTAAATGCATTTCCATCTTTGCTGAGTTTTTGTATTAATGTTCACAAAATACACAGCATTTAGGATGAAAGAAAAAAAGAGTATGTGAGACTTCCTTCAAACAACAGTCAGAAACTCACATTCACAAGCTCTGAACCTCGTGGTGAGTGGAAACCACAATGATATGTGCAGGAAAGGCCCAGCAGGACAGGCAGTGCAGCAAGGTCCTGGTGACCTGGTGACAGCAGTGATCAGAGCTTCTTGACACAGGACTGTGAAGCTGATGAGTGGGGAGACACTGCAACCTCCTGCTTGCAGTGCTGGGCCATGTGAAGTTTGGCAGAAACCCTGATGACACTGACAGCATGAAGGTAAAGGTTGGGATTATGAAAGGAGGCCAAAAAGCAGGATCACAGCCCCAGACTTCAGGAGAACAGACTTTGAGTCCTCAGGGGCCTGGGCCCTGTTCTGTCCAGTCTGAAAATCTCCAAAGACAATGATTCTCTGAGCATCATTTTCTCTGTGAATGTCTTTTTCCCTCTCCCATTGTGCTGTCTTTTGTCTCTTTATGGTGCAACTACTGGATCACCCTGTCTCTGTCCAGCTGCTGAACTCCTTTCACTGAACTGCTGAAGCTGACTGATCTGCTGTGGTCATCCATGTACACACAGATTTCTGTTCCACTGACCTGTGCTGGTTTCCTGTCTTGTGGGGTCTTGTTCTCTTCAGTGAACATTTCAGTACTGCAGGTCAAAGTGGTTATAAGGCTGCTGAGAAGGGACAAGGGTGAGAGGTACAAGGGCACAGCTGGTTCTGTTTTCAGCCTGTTCACTGAGATCAGTTCACATATCATGGAAGTAAATGCATGGCTATATACCTGGAGGTCTCTGTTTTCCTCACCTAAGAGTGACAAGGGGATGAGCAAAAAATGGGGACCACTGAAGATCTTTGATTTGGAACTAATCAGACCAGAAGTAGCATTAAAGATGGTGACTTAGATGGACATGAAAACCAGGCTTGGTTGTTCTTCACAAGGTCATAGGAGTGGAGGGCACTCACTGTAATGCAAGAAGGATGATGAACAAGCAGAAGGAGCTGTAAAGCTTAATGCAGGTTCTTAGTTACCCACATATCCATTGCAAATAAAATATATTTCAGAGAGAATCTGTTGAGCAAGTGCTTTGAATGCGTTTCTGATGAACTTCAGTAATGTTAATTAAAATAAATAGAATAGGGTGAACTTTGATTAAATACTGACCGATAGAAAAAACTGTTTGACAATATTTAGACAAAGATCATATTAGGTGAGAATGATCATGAAATGATACATTTATGATTCACAGGACTTGAAGGAACATAAGCAACAAGACATTAATAAGGGATTTCAACTAGGAAGGCTTCAGTACTCATAAAATTGGTAGGTGTTGCCTGGGAGGCAAGCCAAATGGAACAGGGAATTTAAGAAAGCTGGCAGTTCTTTAAAGAAGAATATTAATAAGGCTCTCTCCTTGTGGGGGAGACATAAGAAGTCAGTAAGAGATCAAGTTGGCTAAATTATGAGCCTTTCACTGACTTCAAACACAGGAGAAAACGATACAGAAAGTAGAAACTAGGTCAGGTTACTAAGGAGAATAAAGGTGTTGTGAGAGCTCTCAGTGACCTAATCAAAAAGGTTAAGACGTGAAGTGAGATGAAATAGCAAGGCACATAACTTAGAAGTCCAAATGTTGACACTTATAGAAGATTTGGAGAAGCCTAAACTGATGAATGCTTTATTCTGTGCTGGTCTTCACTTGCCAGCAGGTAGACAGCACTGTTAATACCTGTACACAAAGGAGTGAAGTGACAGCCAGAGCAGGAGAGCAAATCAGCAGAGGGAGTTCTCAAAGAGATCTTGTAAAGTTTTTTTGTCAAAGGAATTTTAGCAGCCCTTAGAAACTTTTTCCCCCATGGGAGTACTTGGAGATAAGTGAGGTACCCAATGGGTGTAGGATGTGGATGGACACTAGGGAGGTGTGGTCTGGAGGAAATGACAGCAGACTGATTAGTTCTCTCAGAAAAACATAACACACAATCATTTCACCTTCAAATGAAGGATAAAGTCAGTGAAGTCATTCAAGATTTCCTCAGGGTTTGGCTGTGACCAGTGTTTTTGTTAGTGACCTGTACAATGGAGAGGATCCTGAATGAGAATCCCCATCAGAGCAACACAGACCATAATTCAAAATGATCCTGACAGAATGGATGTATGACCTGAAAAATGAGAACATTATTTAATAGGGAATGATTACACTTATGTAGGAATAATCAAGTAGATGAGTATAGGATGAGAAGAAAACTCTCTGGACATCCTGAAATTGGTGAAGAGGCTATAGAGAGCTGCAAAATAGACAGAGATGAATGATGGCAAGCTTTGCAAGTACTTAGTGTCACAGGGAATGTGTGAACAGGAGCCCAGGCTGCCCTGTGATGTAATTAGTTCTGTGTAGCAAAAGGATGGCCTTAGACAGAGAATTGTGCCATTTTTTGTGCTGTCCTTCAAGACAGAGATGATCTATTCTCTAGCTGAGAATAGTTTGAAACACGACCTACAAGAAAATACTGAAAGAATTTGGCTTGTTCAAACTAAAAAAAAAATGCTGATAAGAACGTACTACCTTCCTTATTTAATTTTCATATTACTTTTTACTTACTTTCCCCTATTTTCTCCAGTTGAAGAAAAAAAGGAGACTATCTTCTCTAAATGAATTTTTAAAATGGAAAAAGAAGACTTGACCTTCAGCAAGAAGGTTTCAGTTTGATCTGCAGAGACTGTCATGGAGCTGACTTCAATGACAAATACTCATCAGGAAAGTCAGGAATGCTGTGGGTAGGGAGATGGGTGGACCAGGTAATGCCATCTTGGATTTCTTCCAGCCTGATTTTCTGTGGTGTGAGTGAATGAGATTTTTATTTGCACTGTTTGGAGGCAGAGACTCTTCTCCCTACTAATGCCACACTGGCTTGTGAGCAGAATGACATGAGGATGAACAGGAATTCTGCTGGCAGTAATCACCTTTTGCCCTATCTTTACTTTCAAACCTCTAGTCACCAAAAGGAGGGATATTTTCCCATGGCACAGCTGATTTTTCACTTTATACAGACAGAGAGTGAAACTCATATACAAGCTTTTGATTGAAAACTCTTTATTTCTGTGTGATGTGTAAATACCACATTATCACTTCACAATTGATGAGTGAGCAGAAAAATAAACATCTTTGTGATCATTTGTTTGTAATACAGGCAAATCTGTTCACATTATGAAATGAAGTAATTTTGCCAGCTTCGAAATATCTTTTTCTTGTTTTCATTGTTTGTCATGCTTCAGAATGGAATAAATCTGCAAGAATGTTGTAGAAAGGCAAAATATAATTGCTGAAGAGAGAAATTGGCAAGGAGTTAGGACTTGTCTATCATTTGTCATCTATCAGTTGCAGAGGAGGCATAAATGACTCTTTAGACTCTCAGATGGTTTGTATTAAGGCAGAGTTTGTTGTGTTTAATGGCATTTATATCTTCCATACGACAATATGTTTCATCCTTGTGTACTATCAGTTTTAGAAAATAGTTGTAGACAGAATTTCCTAGAAATAAATAATGCTGTGGGTTGATTGATATACAGAACCCAAAGCCCCCAAAGACTGTTTGGCAGCTAAAAAATATACTGAGGAACCAAGGACAAGAGTAAGACTTCTTAATAAATCTGTTCTCATGTAGCTTAAATAGTTCTGATATCTAGGACGATTTTTTCAGGACAGAGAGCATCATGTTTTGGTGTTTGATATGGTTACCCTTACATGTCATTTGTTCCTGCACATAAGAAGTTGCTGTACTCTGTTGAGAGATCTGGTTTTTATGCCGTCAGAATGTGTAATCAATGGGGTTTTAAATATTCTCTTTTTTTTTAACTTGTGGGAAGCTATGCATAATGCAACATGTGAGAATACCTTTAGCACTGGTGCTAATGAAAATCCATTTTTTGAAAATCTCAGCCTTTAATGAATGCAGGAATGTGTTATTCCTTGCAGACATTATTTTGAAGATTATCCCAGGTTATTAGATTTGATTAAAGGATTTTATGCTTGGCTTGCTTGAGAGCTGAGGATTAAGCAATAAGGAGCTTTCTGCTATGCTGTATCTTTGGGCTTATCATTTCAGTACCACAGGGCTTTGATTACTTACCCAATTTTGTAAAACATACAGATTTTGTTAATTTCCAGCTTTTCAGATCAGTCTGAGCTATTAAGCCTGCTGGGTGATATCCTGCCTGACAAGCCCTGTTACAGGCTGGTTTGCTTCTGCTGGTGTGACCAATGCCTGCCCTTTGTCAATACAGAGCACTCAGCCCTTGTGTGGATCCCAGTCCCTCCATACAGGGACTTCAGTGTCCTTGGGGACTGAGCTTGCCTACCTGTTAGCAAAGTTTTGGGGATCAGAAGCTTTTTTTAAACTTAGATGGAGGACATGATGTTCTTCAGCTTCATTCAGAGACAAGGACAGATACTAAGATGGTTCAGGGGATGTCTGTCTGGGTTGTTTGTCTACTTTATTGTAGAAATATTCCTGATCTGCCTTTGCACAAGACCAGGCTTTATCTGGTGCTCTCTTCCAGAGTCCTTGGAGGGGAAGGAGAGGAATCCAGATGCTCACTTGACTGTTACTGTGGTTTACAGACAAGAGGACAAATGTGTTTTCGCTCCATGAATGCTGCAGGCAGAGGATATAAGTGTGTGTCTGTATGTCCTCTTCTGAAGGCAGCGCAGAGGTGGTCAGAAGTGCATGAGCAGGGTCAGAAGATCACTCTGATTTACTCTCCTGAGGATAAAACCCCATTCTGCTCATGGTTCTGCATCTCATGTACCAGGAGTTAAGGCTATAAAAGTCTTTGCACCAGTGGCTGTGCCTGGCTGTTGTGCTGTGTTTGTGCTCACCCACAGCCTGTGCATTGGTGATGTCCAGGTGGGAATGCTGTCACTCACATCCTCCAGCCAAACTTGCAGCAATTTTAGCAGATGATCTGCTGCAGGTGCCTTTGTAGCCCAGTCTTCCCAAATACACTGTCCAAGAGCAGGTCAAATTCAAGGATGTGGGTTTGTGGTTTGAGTTGGGCAATACCAGCAGATGCACCTCACATAAATATGATCTTTGTTCTTGGGAAAAGACTTTCCTTCTCCCCAAACAGCTGCCCGAAGGATACAGCTTTTGTTTCTAAAACACTCTGTTTTGCTGGTTCTTCAGCTCATTTCCAGTGTGGGATGAAGGACCCTGGAATTTAGAACAAAACAAGAACTCTGCTTCTTCAGCCCAACTTCCCACACATGGGCTGCCAACAGAATGAGTCCAACACACTGCCCAGGCTACTTCTTGATATTTCCAGACCCTACCTGTATATAGATTCCTCAGATGTTCTTTGAAATGTGTGGGCTGGTGGTCACTTTAGTGTTAAACTTCAGTGTACAGCAGCAGATAAACACAGTTGCTGAGCTTTCACAATCTCTAATGCTAATGCAATTTAATTGTTGCCACCCCATCTGACTTGATGTTCCCACTTTGGTCTATGATTTTGTGTGTTTTTTCAAGCCTTGACCTCTTTTCCATTGTCAAAGAGCTGAAAAACAGACACCATTCTTTTACTTTTTATTCCCTGGGGTCAGTCCATAACTTAGTGTATTAATTGCGAGTTTCACCGCGCTTGGCTTATCTTTCTTTAAACAACTCCTTTGCAGAGCTGCATTTCAATCTGGTTCCAGTCCTTGTTTGAAAGAAATTAAACTTAGATTGAGCAGAAATCAGAGTCTGTGGCTGTTAACCCATGGGAGTTCAGGGAAAGCTCTGGACTGCACAGTTTTTGACAACTTGTAATGTGTAAGCTGGTCTGGGTGGTGATGGGATGTAGAGTTCAGTTCCAGCAATGCCAGAGGAGAGGTATGAAAGGGAGCACAGACATTTCTAATGTTGTAGATGATGTATATTCCTTTGCTTTCCTTGCTTGCTGTTTCTTGGCAGGACCCTCCTTCTTTTTTACATGCTGTCCTTGATAGAAGCATTTTGGCAGGTGGGATAGTACAAGGGGGAATGTCTCAGAATAGTTGCTCGAGTAATTTCCTCTCAGTTGGCCCTTTGGAAGTTTGGGAGTTGTGGACCTGAGCAACCTTAGGGAACAGTAAAAAAATTCCAGTGGCTAATAATTCAGAAACCTGTCCTGAATGAAACACATCGTTTTTGTTTCTGTTTTGGTGTTGTTTTAATCAATCAATTGAACTTACTAAAATGTGATCCATATTCAGACATTAAAAACCTTTCACCTAAATTAACTTTTGATAGAACCATTTTTATTAGTGTTCTTAGACCTCCAACGAGGAGTAACGATGGTAAATCATTAATATATATGCTGCCATTTTAAAAATTAAATCTGTGCCCTGATGTGTTTTACTGTTTTATAGCTATTATATGAAGCCCCTTGGGATGTTCTCATAAAAGGTGCCCCATAAATTTTATATAGCCTTGTACTGCATTGTATTTTATTGTAATATTCCAGCTTTTCATAAAACCTCCGAGGCATAATTTTTTTTCCTGAAGGCCTCCATGAGAGAAAGACATCAAAATTTGTGTTGGCAATTTCTAGTGAAAACACCTACCATTTGCAATTGTTATTTCAGTTCTCAGTGACATATTGCCTTCTGTCATTTTCAATGGAAAAAAGCTTAGGTGTAAAAGATACAAATGGAGATGGATCTGTAGGAACAAGAGGGATCTGTTTTGTATGTACTTCTTCTGTCTCTGATTATACACCAGTTGGTTTCTCTCTGCTTGTTTTACCCTCCTGCTGAGCTTTCATAGGCTTTTCTGCAGTTCAGCTACTCCTGTAAAAACAGCCAGGGCCACATCCTACAGGGGCAAGAGGCAGATGCTGGGTGGGGTCCATATGCTCCCAACTCCTAATGATGGGCCCTGGGGATAAGAAAATGGATCCTGGGGCAGCATCCAAGCTTGGGGACATTGCCCTGTGATCTTCACAGGTAGGAAAAAAGAGAGAGATGCTGATTTTGCCAGCCCTCTGGAGACCTGTAGTCCTTACAAAGGAGAGAAGGAGTGATCTCCTGGATGGTAGCCTGAAATTTAGTACATGAGCTTAAATCCCATATATGCCACAACACACTATCATTGGCATGATACTAGGGCAGGTTTTTAATGTGATTTTGGAGGCCTAAAGATGCAAATTCTCTTTGTGTGTGGGGATCTGAAATGTTCTGGGATGCTCAAATGATAAAAAAACTGGATATGGGTGTGTGGAAAAGACTCTGGGACAGATGTCACCCCACTGTCAGTGTGGAGTGCCCAAGGCTGTGGTGCCTGAAGGGAAGGAGTCCTTCAGGAAAGCCATACTGCTGCTCCAGAAACAGCAGCTGCTGCATCTCCAAACTCCACTGAGGAGAGGCTGCAGAAACCCAGCAGCTCAAAATAGACTGATGCAGACATTGGGGAATACAGAGGAACTTCCTCCACACCGTGAATGTTCTTCAAAATCACATCAATTGTTTCTTAATGTGGAAATGATTTTGCTGCTACTGCTTTGCTCAAGGGTTGAATTTAGTCCTTGCTTGAATTGCTTTGGGCCATGCAGAAAGGAGGCACTTTCCATGTCTTTCAATTTCTTCAAGAGCCATCAGTGCTTTTCCTTGAAGCCTTACTTGCAATGTTTCTCTGTTACCAAATAAAATGCTATCCTAGATTCCAAGATAAGAAATACTTAAATCAGAATGCTTAAAGCAAAAGATAATTTCAGAAGGGTCCCATGAGTTTTCAGGCTTGTGATGTTTCTGAGCATTTGTCATCCTCTGGTTATTTTTGACAGGACCAGTGATGTGCCAACAAATTCTACCTATCAACAGATCTGACAGTACAGGACATATTAGAGTTGCTGCCCTCTGAGCAAATTACTTGAGAGCTAATACCTCCTAACTCGTGCCTTTTGAATGATACATGTGTCTTCTACCTCCTTTGACCCCCACTGATCTAATTCTAAAAATGAACTTAAGAGAGAAAAGGAAAGTTTTGAAACATGGTCACTTCTTGTAATTTTGCCTACTAAGTTTTCCTCTTGATATCTGGTTTTGTTCTTGTATTAGGTGTGCTGCTGGTCCTAATGCTTCTATAAACCCATTTACTGCCTCCTTGTCGTTTGATCCTGTTCATCATTATTATCCACCCTTGTCAGCAATTTTAATCACAGTGATGAAACCAGATTAGAGCTATTTAAATATGCTAATATGGTGACAGGCAGTTGAAGGGCTTCTTATAAATAACTGAAAATCAGACATAACTTCTGTGCTTTGCTGCACCTTATTAACTGTGGTGTTTCTGCTTGTCAGATAAGTTGTACTGCCACTTACTTTCTCAGACCAGGTAAGGTCTGACTTACCCTTTTGATTGCTCTCAGTTTATTTCAAATCCTTCCCAAATTGCATTTTTGCTTTTCTCTCCTCCTCAAGATGGGCTTGTAAAAGTGCACCACAAATCTCACCCAATTGCAACAGATCATAACCTACCAGAAAAGCAGGTGATCAGCCAGGGACAGTTAAACAATCACTGGAGAACTTCAAAGACTGAATCAGGAATTCTTGTCATCTGTTTTGCAGCTATGAAGGCAGGAGGTTTAAATGTGAGCTTTACAAACCACTGACCAGCACAGCATAGGAATACAAATGTATGACAGAGCTGTCAAATCTCCTGGCAAGGGGCTTTTAGCACTGCATCAAGACACTTTTTGCATGTCAGATAGTGCTAGGACAAGGGGGAATAGTTTTAGACTAAAAAGAAGAGATTTAGATGAGATGTTAGGAAGAAGTTCTTTATTCAGAGGGTGATGAGACATGGGCACAGGTTAGCCAGAGAAGTTGTGGACACCCCTCAGATGGAAAAGTTCAAGGCCAGGCTGGCCAGGATTTTGAGCTACCTGCTCTAGAGGAAGGTGTTCCTGCCCATGGCAGGGGAGTTGAATTAGATGATGTTTTGGGTCCCTTCCAACTCATACCTCTCTATGATTCTATGACTGTTGCAAGACTGAATTTATTTCCAAGCTTAATTTGGTCAGCTGGAAGTATAACTTCATTTCATGCTTCTGACTAATCTAATTATGGTAGCAAAACATTGAGATTAGCAGTCTCCAGTGTAACCCTAAATGAAAAAGACAGCCCAGATCCCAGCAGAGATCCTGGCCTGTGTTAGAATTCTGGCAGAGTGGGAGGCAGTGGGAATAGAAAAGCAGTGTCTGTTTTGTGGTTGCAGCAGAAGTGCTTGTCCTACACAGACTTACATGGGAGACAAAGATTTTGCTAGAGGATGGGGTCTCCAGACAGCTTTCCTCAGGAATGTGTGGGGTTGTTCCATGTTTACAAACCAAGCTAGTAAAGACAGTATTTGCAAATTTGTAAAGAAAGAATTGTATATATTGACATTTTTGGGGGTGGATGAGGGTGTGTCTAGGTTGCAGTGTTTAATAAAATAATTTGTGGCAGATGTTAGCATTTCAGAAAAAGTAATCTAAAGAAAATTTAATTTCATGCATTGTCTTTTTCTGAGATCTTCATGACCCTTGCTGTGCTATGCTGTTGTACACTCCTGTGTAAGGCTCAGGGATGCATGTACAGGTGATTATTTGGGAGAGACTGCAGGTCCAGGTGCATTGTAGCCTGCAGTGGTGAGATCTCAGCTGAGTGTTACAGACACACATTAATGAGACATTTAAGGTAAACCCTGAGCAGTTGTAGAGACCCTGAAAAATTAACTCCAGAAAGAAAGGACTAGAAAATGTGACCTAAGTCTTCAATTTACTAAAAATAGAGAATATGAATTTTGCAGTGCCCTAGAATTTGAACAAGAAGTGACCCCTAGAAGGGGAGGTTCAGGTTAGAATGACATTGAAATTAGGAAAAGTCTTTTTGGAAGATCAGTGGAGTTGTATGGGAGATGTACAATTTCCACCCCTGGAGGTCCTTCAGAAGCTCTCAGCTCAGCATTGCTTGGGATGATTAAGGCATGGCAAATCCTCAGCTTACAGATCTGCTGGTGTCACTTCCTTTCTATTTACTGCATCAAAAGGAGTAGTAAGGAAGTATAAACCCACAAAACGCCATGATAATTTATAATTTCAAATAAAATAATAAAAAATAGAATATCTAAAAAGCTAGAAACTCTTCTACCAAATTAATTCTCAATTCTAGACTCTGGATAAATTAATGTTAGATGTTAGTTTCCAAATTTATCCCAAGATAAATTTGGAAAGTGCTAGGGAGATTAAATCACATACATGTCATTCTTTTCAAAGCAGGATGTCATTTCCATGTTTTACATCAAAACAGATATTATAGAACTGCAGTGGTTTGCAAAGCCTGTCTTCATTCAGACAAAAAATTTCTTACTGTCATATATTCCCAAGGAAACTCCTTGAGAGTGATCTGGGAGAGAGGGAGTGACCTTCTGCAGAAGGATGAGGATACCTTGGGATGCCTTGTCTTGTTACATCACCATTGCAAAGCTTTTCAAGAGGTAGCAAAAATCCAGCTCTTACAGGGATTTACAGTCTAACATGATAAATCACGTTTGCTACCCAGGCATGAGAATAGTCTTGATGTTGTTTCTACTACTCATAAAATCAGGAGCTTGCTTTATATAGGAGCAGGCATTAAAACTGAGCTAATAATTCTGCCCTGCTATGCATAAATATAGCAAAAATATCTGTATGTCCAAGAACGCCAGATTTGCCTCTGAGTTTGAAAAGCTAATGGAAATAAATCAGTGTGTATAAAACCAGGAGAGAAGTGTAATTAATGCCTCTCAGAGTTCTCTTCTCCACATAAGAATCCCCTAGCAAAAACTACACCTGTGAGCAACTGGGTGATGGAAAGTGTCACTTACAGCTGTCACTAATGGAGCTCTCAGTACGTAAAACGATGAGCTCCCAGCCCCAGGGTTTATTGAAGATGTTAAATAGTTCAGAGCACATAAACACAAGCTGAGCTGGACTCTCATCTCAGCTTTGCCAAGAGATCTGCAAAAGGAAGATTGAATTGGGGGACAGCAGAAAGCTCCTGCCAGGGATCCTCTCAGCCTCCCCAGCCAGGACAAGGATCTTCTTTAGAGTCTGTTTTTTAGTGGTTGTCTATAATCTGTGATTGAAGGGGACAGATCTGAAGTTAATTACATGTTGTTGAGTGCTGAAATGTTGTTTTTCCTTTGTTGAATTATTGTCATGCTGAGTTGAGGCAGCCAGAGGTTTATTTCTTTTTGTCACAGAGATTTATTCTGCAGTATCCTGTGATTAGAACAGAGGGGAAGATGCATTTCAAAATCTGCCAGAAATCTTAATGTAAATGGACTTTAGAAACATCATGCCTTTTATCATAATTTACTGAACTCTCCTGATATTACCAACTTCAGCTTTGAATTTTCATACTTAATTTTCATCTCTTGATGTTCCAACAAGTAGCCTGAATAAAACAAACCAGTGATATAATTTTTCTTTTTTGTTCTTCTCAATTTGTGTGTCCCAAAAATTTATTGCCAGGGCCCAGGAAATGTGGCCATTGATTTAAGTTCAGTTCCCTGAAAGATAGAAGGTGGTTGTGGTCTTAGAAGATCTGCTGTCCTGAGGTTTGGTTTCATATGTTGGAGGAAGCTCTTAAATCTCTAGGAATAAACAGCTCTAGCCACAAGAGAGTCTTCAGGATTTAGGTAAAAGTAAAAAAAAAAATTAAAAATTCTAAGAAGAACATAATTACAAAGCTATTAATCAGCATCCACAATCAAGTACTTTTGCTGACATCATTGTTAACAGTGTTCAGCTAATCCCTTGGAAGTTTTTACTTATACTCAATACAATTTATTTTCCATGTTCACTTTTATTTATCTGTTTTTATGATAATGAGTGCTTAATCCACCATTCATCACTGGTCTTAATATGATCCATTTTTGAACATTTAAATCTGATTATACCAGTGGTGTATCTCAGGGAATTAGCACAGCACAGTGTGAACAGCAGGACATTATCTGGCTTTTTATTTTTGTGTGGGTAACAGTTTTCAGGTGGTGGTCCTAAATTTTCATAGCAAAAATAAATGAAATGGCTGCTGAAGGGGAATGTAGGAGGAGGGAGGATTAGGCTTAAGGTTAAAATGGGTTAATAACAGCCAGGAAGAGTAGTTTGGGAGAGCTTATCAGCATCACTCTCTCCATGGAGCTAAGAGGAAGCCTGGAAGGAGCCTGGATATTGCAAGAATTCAGCTGGGGATGGCTCCCCAGTGCTCTGGTGATGCATTTTTACTGGTTCTGTATAAAACTACAGAATTCAGAGAAACTTAAGAAAATATGAGTAATGCTGTCAAAAGTGATAAGCAGCAGAAGATACCAGACATGTTTTTGATGCTACACCAACAATCCAAATCCAAACTCTTGTTGATTTCCAAGAAGAGTAAGGCCTGAAGGTTGCTGGTTGTTGGCCAAGGTAGTGATGGGTATTTGCTGGCAATTTATACTGGGGAGGTTTCTGCTGCCACAGCTTATTCCTTCCCCTTAAACAGCCCAGCAGAGGTGTCACACGTGCAGCACAGCCACACTGCAGAGCTTTTGGCAGCAGCTGCTGGTCACAAATCACCTTACCCAGCTTCTGGGTGAGTTGTAACAACAGCTGGTGGCAAAGGTCCCTGCTCCAGGCCCCATCCTTCAAAAAAGAAAAAAAAAACCCTGAAAAAACCCTGCTGCAGTAGCAATTCTGGCAAGACAAGAAACCCGGTCCTTTGCTTACACCAGTGTTGTTGTTCCTAAAAATTGTTAGGTAATTACAGAGTTATTTCATTGTAAAGTTCCTCCATTAAGTTGTGCTGGGAACTAGTTTGCAAAGTTCCTTTGGACATAGGTCAGTTCCCACCAGAAGTTTTCAAACCTTGCCCAAGCCTTTCTTTGCTGTTCATTCTTGACAGTGATATGCTAGAGATGTCAAGCAGTGGAGGTTTATGAGAACAGTATTGCACAAGAACAACACAGGTTATTTATTGCCCTGATAATAATAAAAAGGTGAGAATAATCACTTGTTACACATAGAAATTGAAATAATGGTCATTTCCCCCTAAAGCATTGTAGTTTCTGCTGCACAACCCAGTTCAAACACTGCTGGCCTTAAGGAGAAATCTGAGATGGGTGCAAGTTGTGTGGAGTGTAGGAGCATGAGAGAAATAGCAGGGAAAGAGATCACCTTGTAGGCAGATTTATGTAGGACATTTAGAGAAAAAGGTGGAAGGTCTGGACTTGATCTATTAGAGCACAGCTGGATTCTACTCTTGGACAAACAGTAGGGGAGGAGATTTATAGACCCTTCTGGGCAATGTTCTAGACCGTGGCTTGTTGTATGTCACTCAACCAGCCCTGTCTCCCTGCCCATTCCATCCTGAAATATGGCCCTGCTGAGAAGGTAATGGAGAGTGGCCAGAGGGGCTGCAGAGAGGGTGGAGGGCAGCCTGGGTAAATCTGATGTGAGTTTGGGTAATGGAAGAGGCAATAACAGAGGTGCTGAGATCATGAGCCAGCTAATCAACACCTTTTTGTAAAGCTAAAAGCTCTTAAAGAACAGTCTTCATTTTATAGGCAAAAGGAAAGAATCCTGCAAACTGATTAATCTTTCCAAAAGAGGACTAACAGCTCATACAAAGGCAGAATTATGTCCCAGCTCTTCTGCCACAAGCCATTGAACTCCTAGTGAAATATGAAGGTGCCATTTTTGGCCAGATTGGATTAGTAAAACAACCACATTTATTAGCAAAACTTAAGGCACTGTGAGATATAGTTATCCTATGGAAAAAAAAGTGCTGCAATATAAAAGGTAGGTTCATTTGGCATTCTTGAGACGTACAGTCGTTGAAACTGCTTTTGTTAGAACAGCACGGGGGGAGAGCTTATGAATAGGAACAGAAATGCTTTTGTGCTTATATTAACTGTGAAGTGACTTAGATATCACACAGAATACAGTTTTTCCTTTCTTTCCTTCCTTTTCTTTTTCTTCTTTTTTTCCCATACTTCTGAAGGAGCCTCTTCCTTCATTGTGATGTTGAGATAAATAGAATGGAAAATAAATTCTAGGTGAATGGACAACTTGTATTCCAGCTCTGTCTCATTTAATTTTACAGTGACCATATGCCCACCTGGTACAGAGGACACAGATACCTCAACTCAGATTTTCAGGGTAATTTGGTTAAAATTGAAAAAGGTTTTCTTTTAAATAACACTATTACAATCTCATATTTTTACATGAACAGGAAAAACCCCCATTTTCATCCATACGTTAGAGATGGGTACCCAGCCCTGACTGAATTTACCACAGCAGGTGGATTGCTGGGGCAGGGCAGGTGGAGGGGCTGGAGAGCTCCACAGGGAGCCCCAGTAACAGCATTCCATTTCAACACATCACAATGGATCCTCAGATCAATACTCCTTTGGTTTGCACACTTGTAAGGCTGAATGATTAATTGAGCAAACAAATGTAACAGAATGACAATTCCCTACTGGAGATTGTTAGAGGAGCAGCACGATTCCAGTAAATCTGGAGGTTTGTGTGTGTTGTTACATCTCATTTTCAGAGAATGCTGCTTAGGTCTCTGCTTGATCATCTGAACAAGAGCTGATGGGAGAGGGACTCATGGTGCTCACACGGGAGGGATTTTGGGACCACTCCAGTGTTGTATTTCCACTGGATAAGAAAATGGGACAGGGGTGAGAATTTCAGTGCTGTACCTGCTGAACCCTTCTCTGGATGGTCAGAAAATGGCCTTGCTTAGAAATTCCTGTGCCATATTCATGCCTTGGACTGATTTTCTTTTTTCACACAGCTTGCAGCATATTAGTCATTTTTCAACTGTCCTTGAGACGGAGAGTCCAGAATTTTGTGAGTATTTTGCTCTCCCCGTTCCAAATTGCTCCATATTTTTAGTCTGAAATTCACAGAATCATAGAACATTTTGGGTTGTAAGGGACTTCTAAAGCTCATCTAGTCCAGCCTCCCTGCAATGTTCAAACAGTTGGGGAACCCCATCCAATCTGACCTGGAAGGTTTCCAGGGATGGGCATCCAGCATTCTCTAGGCAACCTATGCCACTGTTTCCCCACCCTCACTGTAAAAAATCTCTTCCTTATTTCTAGCTTGAATCCATCCTCTTTTAATTTAAAAACATTACCCCTTGTCCTGTCACAAGAGGCCCTCTTAAAAAGTTTGTCTCTTGTTTTTCATGTAGCCCCTTTAGGTACTGGAAGGTGCTCTAGTGTCTCCCCAGAGCTTTTTCTTGCCCAGGTTGATCAAGCCCAGCTCTCTCAGCTTTTCCTCACAGCAGAGGTGCTCCACTCCTCTGATCATCTTCATGGCCTCCTCCAGACTCACTCCAACACCTCCATGTCCTGCTTCCTTCTGCCTTAAACATTTAATTCTACTCTCAGAAATCCCTTTTCTCTGTGGGACACAAGGCTGACACAGCCACTCTCTATGAGACAAACTGAACCTGCACCAGGATTCCTGAACTAAGTAATTCCAGCTTTGCCCAGGGAACTCCTCACAAGCAGCCTTGTGCCTGCAGCTGACCTTGTGAACCTTGGGTCTCAGAGCTGGCAGCTTTGACTTTCTGCAGCTTTCAGAAGGTGACAAGGTTGAGCCTTCCCCTAGAAATCAACTTAGAGCCATTTTCCCTTCTCAGTCTTTTCCATGGGGCATTGTCTCCCATAACATCCCCTTCCTGGAGATGCTGTCCATCTGTCAGAGGCTGCTGTCACTCCTTCCCACCACACCCTCCCCTGGGCTGCTCCTCAGCATCTCTGCTGTCAAACCCAGCTGCCTTCAACCCTGCTGTGGACTTTGGAAGTACAGACTGAATACTGTCACACAAGGGCTGTCTGACACTGAGGTGCATAATGAAGTGATGACGGGAATTTGCATTTATTGGTGGTTTCATCCTCTGCCCTAGGAAATGCAATTCTTGGTGTAGAAATTGTAAATACTTCAGTGGGATTCAGTGTTCAAGAAGAGAAAGGAAGATGGTGGTATTTGAGGCATTTGTGAGTTCTGCTGTCTGCACAGAAATGAGGACACAACAACGTGGATGTGTATTTATTACCTCTGGAGGCTGGGTGGAGCTTGTACTTTGGCAGAAATAGGTTCAAATCCCAGCTTTGCCTAGCTGCTAACAGTGCTTCCCTGTCCTTGTCATCCTGGATCTGGTAGAATGAGAGCTGAATTTATCTCTTCAGGCATCCAACTCTACTAACATCTGTGTTTTCCACTCCTAGCCTCTAGTGTAAATTGCAGGAAATGGCAGAACCCATGGCAAACTTCCCTTCTGATCAGTTCTGCACAGAGGAAATATTACAGAGAGCTCATTTCCAAGGCATGTGGAGAAGTGGAAATAGTACTTTCTAATTAACGATGAAATTGCCACTTAGGTAGTCAGACAGGCGTTAAGCCACCTTCTGAGCTCAAGGAAATGACTCCATGTCAGAAGGAAGGCATAAATCACCTGAGAATATGAACCTGAAGTGACTTGGTGGATTGATATATAGAGAACAGCTCTTCTAGCTGTGTTTATTTAAAAAAACAACATGAATTACTGAAGGGATATGCTTAAGATAAACACTATTCAGCTTGATGCAGGGGTATCTTCAATAAAGGCAAGAAAATCTGTGTGCAGGTGACATGGGAGGTAAGAGCCAATTTCATAAGTGGTCCCAGGGGATGTCACTTCCAGGGAGAAGGAGAGAAGTATGACCTGAATTTTGTTTCGGGACACACCAACCCATGAATGTAAAAATTTAAGGCAAACAATCAAGAGTTAAATTCAAGACAGGAAAATCAGTTTCATTTGAAATACTGTTCCTTTCCATACTTCTTCTCCAGTTAACTGCCATAACTTTATTGAAAGATTCAGAAATACCACAGGTCACATCTCTCTCTTTGCTAATAAAAAGACCATTCCAGAAATGCTGCTGTCATGAGTTACTGCCCCAGTGATCTGCTCTGTGGATAAGTCCCAGAGAAATCACAATATACCAGTGGAGGAAAGCAGGAACAGAAATGTCAATAAAATTGGTCTCAAATATCTGAGGATTGAAGGAGACTTCTAATCAGAGGGATTATATCACTCATGACCTTAACTCCCTCACCTTATCCTTGGTGGGCAGTGCCTTCTGTACCTGTCTTCCCAATAAAACCAAAGGTGGTTTGTTTTCTCTTTCTGTGTGCAGGCTTTTTGGAAGACAATGACATCTGAGGGTTGAAACAGCTCCTGGGCTCTCCCATGATCAGGCTGAGACAATAAAAACCGATCTACATTTTTTTTATGCTCAGTGATAGAAAATACTTTCCTTACAATACCAACCATGTTGTCCAGAGCCATTAGCATTTCAGTTGTATTAGTGCTTCCTTCATGCATGTAATCATTGCCATTGCCACTGCTCCTCTTAGACTTGGTGAGAGGAGGTAATTATCAAAGGGAGGAAGGAGAGCTCAAGGGCAGGATTATACCTGAGTGCTTTGTATTTCAGGCACCAGCAGTGTCACAAGCACTGAGAGCCTCCCCCACCTAAAAAAAAAAAAAAATCATGTTGATGGAGCATGACTACACGTGTCCTCCAGATAAGTAGAGGAAGTTTAGACATCTGCCTTGTTCTTGTGACTTCCAGAGAGTTCCACTGGAGTGAAATGAACCCTTCCTTCAACCAGTAAAGGAATTTCCTCTGCTCTTCAAACAAATGTGTCTTTCAAGGAACTGGTGGGTTTTCTGCCAGTAGAGTTTCACTATGCCTGATACAGGCCAGCCAGACTAAAACTTGAAGTTTTATGTGTATTTCTGTCATTTAAAAGAAGTTATCAGGTAGGTAAAATAATATGACATTTGTTTTGATTTTCCTGTTTGGGGCTTTGCCCAATTTTTTGAATCTCTGGAAAGTGGAAACAAATTTTGTTATTCTAAGAAGCACCTGGCTCTCACTTGTCAACTGTAGAAAAATGATGTATAGAGGAGGAGCAAATTTATACCCTTAAACCTAATGTATGGTCATGAAATGGTCTCACTTCCTTATGTGAGTGCTCCACAGAAGGGTGTGACAGCCTGTTCTTCTGTCACCATTAAAACCTTCTCCTTTTTCTGTAACACTTCAAGCAGGACCTCCTCTGGGTTCTTGCCTGTCAGTTGCTGTGCCCATTGCCTTTTATACATATTTTTGTGTTTATGTGTCAGTCAGAGGGGTGGGAATTTTCAGAAGAAGCAAATGCTGGAGGAAGTTTTGGTAACTTTGTGGACTTTTCCAAGCCAAAGTCTTTCTTCTTTCCCTTCATCTGAGAATCAGTGAAGGTTGCCTTGAAGATCTGTTGTTGTTTATGGTAACCCTGTGGAATAGCAAGGCTTGAAACTTCACTGGTTTTGCTATCACTGTGCTCCAGGAGACGTGCTGTGAGGATAGGGACTTGACATAACATTTCTTCTGCTGTCATCTCTGATGATGCAGATGCACAAATGAAGTTCTAGTTGTTTACTCGCATGTTAATTTTAAGCTTAATTAGTAACACAAGGGGTGCAGGGAATTAGTGTTTGACAAATACGAGGAGACACATTTGGAAGGAGAACGAAGCAATGTTTGTTTTTAAGCTCCTAAGAGGCTGTTGCCAACTATGAAGAGAAAACAAAGTTGAACTACAGGAAAAGTACTTAAAAGTGTGTCCTTTCAAGTACTACTTCCTCAAATTTAAAAGAGCAAAGGCTGCACATATAAAGAGCAGAGCAAAGTTTGTCCTGTACTTCATTTTCTAGAGGAATAAGAGCTGGTATGAACGTGGCTGTTCATTCCCTAGGGAAGACACAGGATTAAATTACAAGGGAAACATTGAGTAGAACCCATACAGTTTTATCCACTGGCCCCTCTGTGATTCCTGCAGTCCTTCAATAGCTTTATTCCAGCCTTATATTGGTTAAACAATCAAGAGATTGTCTCCTCATCACTATCTAGCCATTGCTAGTCACAGGGAGAATGGCTTTAAGGATGCCTGCCAATTTGCTTTGCCCCTAAGATTTCCCCTTCCCTGGTGAAAAGCAGCCTTTGTGGAGGATCTCACCTTCTGATATTTCTAAAGCCTTTCTTAGACTCAAAATGGCACAAGGGTCCCATAAAAACTGATGGAGAGTCAAGACCAGGTCTGAGGGGTGTGACCTGTGTTACAAGCAGCAGCAGCAGCTGTTCAGGGGGTAAGATTCACCTCTGGCTCAGGTTGTACCCTTGTTCCCGGTGTGTTTAGGGCTGTATCTCCTCCTTTCCTGCTGTGCTTGCCATTGCTCACCTGGAAACACCGAGCAGCAGGATCAAAGCACTCAAAGCAGCTACATTGCACTTGCAAGGCACTTTAAAGTCCTGTGCCTCTGTTCTTGGTGTCAGCTGAACAACCTCAGCAAAACACAGCGGGCTGGCTCCACAGCTTTTGATTCTGAGAGTCCCTGGAGGGCAAGCACTCCATGTAGAGCTGGAGGAAAATCCGTAAGAGCAGGTGAAGGGTGGGAATTACTGTGCAGCTCCTGCAGGAGAGCTAAGGGGTCACGGTTCCTGCAGCATATCAGCTTTGAATGATTCTCTCTCCAGAACAGCACTTTGCACATGAACCTTGTCTCAGGTCCTCTCAGCAGCTGGAGACCCTTCTGGTTTTGTTTTGTTTAAAATGTCATTTCAGCAGTGCTGACGAGCAAGGGCATATGGAGAGGGCACAAGGCTGTCACCCTTGGTACAGGTCATGACAAACAGACCAGCACTTCTCATCCCCAGAGAGGCTCCATCCAGCCCTGTGCCCCAAGGGCTTCTCTCAGTGCTGTCTGATGTGGTGGGGGCACCCTGCACAGCTGCTCTGTTTTACCTGTTTTGCTGTTTTGCCTGGACTATACTTGTTTTTTTCCTGTAACTTTGCCAACTGTACAGGGAGGGGGAAGTACAGCACCTCCTGGTTTTGATGGTCCCATGGAGAGTTCTGGTGGAGACATTGGGTCCTGCTTCCATTTCCCCACTCCACAGCTCTGTCATCAGAATTTCAGTGGCTGTTTATTGCCAGCATTGGCTAAAACCTGGTGTTTGGCATGTTTCTGCTTGCATTACAGACAGCTGAAGAGTAAAGTGTGAGTTTCTGCCAGGTATATCTGGGTCTTGTAATTGGTTTTTGTTGGTCTTGTTTAATTTAGTTTAGTTTTATTTTTTGCCCCCTAGAAAATTACAGCTCTGGCATTGGGCTCTCTTTCCTTCCCTGCTAAACTGGTGAGCATTTAGAGAAATTTCAGTGTGACTGGTAGTAAAGTGACACAACTCAGGGGTTTCTGAGCACAGCAGCTGGCCCTGCATAGATCTGTCTTCAATGCTCTGTATGAGCTGGTCTATACAATTTAAATTGTGCTTTTTTACACCTCTCCTGAGAAACCATTTGCTTTTTCTTGAAATAATAAGGAGTGCAGTGGAAATTGGATTGGTTCCCAAATACCATAAATCTTTTTCCTGGTTTTGAGAGGGACTTCTAAAATCATTGACTAAACTACAAGCAGAATTAAATACGTATTACACACTTACAAAAAAATCTGCCCTTAATATTGACACTGTGTCAACTATCTTTATTTAATTTTTTTAACAAAAAATCTATTGCAACATTTCTCAGAGTTTCAAGTTGTTAGTGCATTCTGTAGTTATTTATAGATACATGTAGTATATGGCAGATGTAGGGAAATGGCCTTCAGCAGCCCTGTGCTCAGTTGCTTAAAAGAAAAAAACCTCTTTCACATTTTAAATTTACCAGCTTTGATAAAAGGAAAAAGTCATAGAGAGATTGCTTCCTCCTTCAAATTGAGTTGAAGCTGAATATTTTCTGTCTACCAGGGACTAAGTGAAGGATACTCAGATCTTCCTCAGCAAGGTTTCCTGAAATCACAGGAGAGGCTCTCCTTGTTAGGTATTAAATTCAAGGCATCAGCAAAACCCCTGGTTCTTAAATCAGCCCACAATAATACTTTCCTTTTTGTCAAAAGTCAGCTTTCTCTAGATCAAAGAGGGATTTTTCTAGAACTGAGAGGCATGTAAGGATACATGTTCTGATAATATTCTCTGTGCACATATTATCTAAAGTTTTTCCAAAATATTTCTGGACTATTGTTGTAATATTTTTATTGCAGTGTTTTATTTTTCCTTTTCATAGCATTATCAATGGATCTGGTTTACTCAACAGAATGTCAGATGAAAATTATAAACCTATTATTTTACTGCAAAAAAAAAAAAAGGTGGATTCTGATGTTTATTTAAATGATTGTTTTTTAAAAAATAAGGATTAGCATATAACTTCTATTTTGCTGATAAAGTTTTGAGCCACACTCATTTTTTGAGTTCATGGCTATCATAACTGAGTTGAACCTGACAACTTTTTGGCAGTCTTCTGCAGCTGAATAATAATTCCCTTGAGGTTCCTGTAATAATTCAATCCCGCTTTACCTGTGTTTGCCAGTCACTCATGCTGAAATAAATCTTATTAAGAGGACATAACGCTCCAGACCTGTGCTGGCTTTGATCCTGCTTTTCTTTAAGGAAAATCCTGCTCCTTTCCCTGTGATACCAGTTTCCTGTTCTTTGTGCTACTACAAATAATAGACTTCATACTATTAAGTTTAGTCTTCTTGCTGTACTTAGTTTGTGTTGTTTTTGTAAAATTGTTCTGCCTGCATGCTTGAAATTATTCTTGCAAAATTTCTCTGCTTGAGCCTCCTTGCATTTTTATGAATGTTTGTATTGCTTCCCTCAAAGAGACTCTTGTCTCCAATTTCCACAATAATTTTCCTATGCACTTAAACTTTCTCCTAGAAGAGGAATTAGTATCCTCTCTTGGCCTGTGTGTAAAGATTTTTGTTTTGTTTAATCAATTTTAGTTTGCAGAATGAAAAAACATCATTTAACTTGACCTAGATGGGAAAAGATAAAGTTTTTGAAATCCAGAGGACGTTTCTGTCGAGTTGTTACCAAAACTCATCTTTATTAATGATGTTCTAGTGCCTGGATGCTCATTTAGGGACTATGTTATGTCCCCATATTTTGTAACATATGTGGAAGCAACTATGAATTCCCTCATTGGTGCATGCAGTGTTATATTCAAATTTGTGCATTCATGCCTACTCTTTAGCATCTTTTAAATTTATTTATGGAACAAGCTTTCCACCTACTTTTACATAAACAAAAATGATATTTTCTTCTTTCTTTGACAGACTGCTTTGCCTCTTGGTGGAAACCTAGATGTTTGCACTACTTCTCTTCGTGCAAAAATATTTCCTTTCTCAGTTCTTGTTTTTGAGGGAGATTTGCTGGTTCTGTTGTCCCACTTAATAGTTCAGGTGCCTCTTGTTAGGCTGGTTGGCTGCACTCCTGTCTCCATATGTGATGTTATAGCAGTGCTTCTCAAGATGAGAGATGAAAATCCTGGCCCTGTGGGATTTAATCAAAAATAGTAATACGTGGAAGGGAGGATGAATGAACTAAATTCAGTTAAAGAAATTTCCAGAATAGTGATGTTTTCTGGTTTGTATTCTGTGTGATATTCCCCTAATAGAGAAGACGTTACCCTCCCACATTTCCTGTTTCTCCCCCAATATCCCTCCTTTTCCTCTTCCCACTGAGGTGCTGTGTATCTTTTTCCTGTGTGGCCCCACACAGCAAGGACAGGAGCAGTGGGAGGTTCAGACTTTGGAGTTTTGCCTTGCAGAAGGTTGTGAGTGGGCTGAATTTCTCTGACTCGTTGGAGAGGCTGTGTGTGTGTGTGAGAAAGGGCTGGCACCAGGGTGGGATAGCAGAGCCTTCCCTTGGGGTGAGGCCTTCTGGGAGGGAATGACCAAAAGAGAGCAGGGCCATGGAGCTGGAATTTTAATTCCCCCAGGGTGTAAGATGGTCAGAAAGAACCACCAGTTTGATACTAAACAGTCCATAGAACATAGAGCAGGCTGGACTTTCTATTTACCCTGCCCTGAGCCACTACAAGACACTCACTGTCCTCTGGACCTACACATTTTATAGGTAAAGATCCTATTTTATCCTTTGGCATCATGCCTTCCCTGGGGCAAAGTTAATTTGCATTCACTTGTGTTCTCCTGCACTGCTGTTCTTCCTGATCATGGAGGAGCTGTGGTGCTTTTCCAGTGTCTCTTACTTGGGTGTCTTTAGGGGACCTAAACAACACCACCTCTTCCTAAATCTTCTGCTGTCACAGGTAGTGCTCCAGAGGCAGACATAAATCAGGCCTGATGATTTTCCTGCTCTGTTGTAATCCACCTGGCTCCATTAGCTTCAGAACAAGAGGCCCCATCTGTCAGAAGCCATCGCTGCTTTGTTCAGGGCCTGAAGTGAAGAGCCTGGGGCTGAGGAAGGAGGGGAGCCACATCCCACCCAACCTTCACACTCTGTTTTGTTCCCTGAGGACATTTGTGTTTCACTGATGTTGATCATGAGCACAGGGCAGCTCCAAACAAGGAGCTCAGCATAGCTGGAAGAGAAGCAATTTCAAACAAGAGCCAATTTAGAGCAATCAGCAGCAGCCCTGACATGTAACTCATGGAGTCAGTGCTTCCTTCCCGTGCCATTAGCGTCAGGGACAGCCATCGTGTGGACAGAGACATGATGTCACTTGGTTTTCCAGTCTCCCTCTATGGATGAGGGCTCTTTCCTGCTTCTTCTCCATTTCATAGCCAAGACCAGTCCCAAAAAGGCTGGGAAATGAGCACAGACCTCATGGTTCAAACGTTGCTACTGAAAGGGCTGCTCTCCTTTGTGTGTCGTTCTCCAAACATTGGGTTTGATTTCTTTCTAGGAAATGCTGACTGAGTAAACATTAAAGAAGGAAAAATGCATAAATGTCTTGCTTTGTAGTGCTGAAAAGAAATACCTTAGCACAGTAGTTCTTTCCCCTGCTGTCCCACCTCTGTTATCTGAGGATGTTTCTATTAAGCAGTTCAGAGGATGACACACACTTTGCAAATACAGATTTTCTTTCCCTGCAGTGCTGCACTCAAATGTGGTTTTGGGAGGAATCTCTTGGTTTCCCCTGTGATCTTTCATTTTAATCTTCCCACTCTTCAGCTCTTGTTAGCATTACCTCTAAGCTTCAGGGAGGACTGAATGGCCACCAGAGCCAGCTGCTCACATACTCTGAAGTCTTTACACAGATACCAGAATTCATATTGAGCATTTCAACATGAAAACTGTTTGCATTTCTGTGTTTTCTCTCAATATTCTTTTGGTATTGGAACACAAATGTTTTCAATCCATCTGAGGACTTCAACTACCATTTGCTGATGAACACATCTATGGTTAAAAGCAGTAGAGCATTTGTATCTGTGCCTTCTTCACTGTATTTCTGTGCTTGAGCTGCAGCAGCTGAAATGAATGGTGACAAAGCAGAGATGGAGCAGTGTGATCAGGGCACACAAATTTGGAAGCACAGCTGTCCCATGGGGCTGATGTGATGTGGTGTTGTGCAAGGACAAGAAACTCTCTGATAAACCCTCAAATGCCTCTTGTGTACTAGGACACCTCCAGTTTTACAGCCCTGGAAGAAGCATCTCCAAGTCTTTGCAGACTCACTGATGACTGAATCATCTCATTACAGGAGACTACCACAAGCACATCTCCAGCAGAACTCTCAACACTTCTGTCAGCAAAAGAACAGCAGTTTCACAGTCTGAGCAATTTGCTAGTTCAAAAAAATTTACTACTAAAATGAGTGGTTAAAAATGACAGCTTAAAAAAGGGAATCTCATAAAAGTAAATTGAGATTAGACAAATGAAATATGATGGTCTTTCAGTCTTTGGCTTCCCCAAATCCTGTTAATTTTGGGTCCTGGTCTCTTAAGTGTTTTACTTAATGAGATCACTAAAAATAATGAGGTACATGTTGCTGATGTGAAGGAAATTCCAGTAGCATTGTACAGAAACTGATAAGGATTTGCTGCTGGTGAAGTTCTTGGAAATAGGAGTGGAAAAGAGGATAATTATTATAGAAATCTTATTGACTTTAGTAGTGGTTACATAAAACTGTCCTGCTCTCTTAAAGGCAAACCTTTTTCCTCAGAAATATGGCAATATTTTCCCAACAAGGGTATTGTTTGGCATTGCTGATGCCATCCATCTAAGAAAAATCCCATTCCCTTCCTAGAAGGAGAAATGTAACAGGCTTCCTCTGTACATATGGAGCTAAATTTGGATGGGACTCTGTATCAGATCAGACAAAAGGCACCTAAATAATCTAAGCTGGGCTCATGGTTTTGTGCAAATTCTTATCTTTTCCTGCAATGATCAATAATACGAAAAGTGCATCTCAATTCATGTCATTTATAATATTGCAAGGGGATTGGTGGTTTGGTTATCACTGAGGATTTGGGGGTCTGGGGATAGAGGCTGGGGATACAGGTGTCATTACAGAAGCCTGTAGGGCCCTGATGTGTCCCTGGAACCAGAAATCATCAGCACAGGATTTGGAGGACAAGGCAGATCTGTGGGGAGCTCTAGGGTGTGGCCCTGCAGAGACAAAAGGCCAATTCTCCATGGTGCCCAACTTGGGGGCACCAAGTCCAAACAAACCCAAAAGAAGACAGATTGGATTTTCCCTGCTAATGTTCTTCCAAACAGCTGTCCCAGAGGGTGATTTGCATTGGCCTGGACTTTTCTGGGGCCAGGATGACCCAGGATCACCCTGCACAAAGGTTGGTATCTGTCAGGGGAGCCTCTCCATCCCTCCGTGTGCTGAGGTGTCAGGAGGGCTGCAGGCGTGACTGTGTCCTGCTGAGTGCACAATGAGCTGAGCAGTTTTCCCTGGATTTTTGGTGGATTTTCCAAGTAAGGCAGAGCTGTCCTGCCTCTGCTGAGAAGCTGGGCAGAAAGAGCTCTGTGGAGGAGACACTGCAGACTCCCTGGGGCAGGAATATCCCGTGTTATCTCCATGAGAGGGTTCTTCTGCTGCCCCTCTGCTCTTGGCTGCCACCACCTGCTGATCTTGGTGTGACCCAGAGGGTTCTCAGCCCTCAGAGCTGGACAAAGGGCTCCCAACCCTGCAATCTGCTGCACAAGAAATGTTTTCCTGTGCTGTCACCTTTCACACACACTGACAACTTCTTGCTGGTTTGAAAGCTGGAATGCTTGATACTTTAGGAGGCCTGGGTTCACCTTGTGGCAGAGAATTGAGTCTCAGTGCCACTGAACTCCACATTCTTAGAAGGATTCAGTTTGATTCAGTGTTTTCCATGCATTCAGTACAATGCTTTTGTTTGTTTCACCTTTCCCCTAGAAGCTTGCACACCTTCAGAAACAAACTCCAGATAAAACATTATAGATGGAATGGCAAAACCTTCTGTTCAGTGTGGTGTTAAAAAAGATATTGCAAGCAATTTCCCAAGCACTAATAAGGGTAATTGGAATTGTTTGGCTTAGAAGAAGCATGGTGGGTTTAAAAGCCTAAAAGCCACAGAATTCTGTGAATGTAGAGATCCTCCTCAATAGGGAATGATTTCATTTATTATAAACTCCTACTCTGGATAATAAATGTTGAGAACAGCAGGGTTAGGGATGTTATGGCTTTTAACTGGCCCAATAATTTGAGACATAGAAGAGGCTGGAGTTTTGAATCTTGGTCTTCAGAAAAGCTTTGTGTGAATCTTTAGAACAATTTCTGTTAAGTGTCCAGTTACACTGAGCTAATGCTTAAAAGGAAATGAGGAGCATGAACTGAAATCCTGATTTCAGTAATAGTAGTACTGCTATTTGCTGAAGTGGGAGAATTTGCTTCTGAGACTTCTCTTGGGAGAAGGATGATGTGGTTTACAGTTATTTTGAAAAGATATTTCTTTTGTAAAATTAATACAAACTGTCAAAAATGACCTCCTAAAAACAGGAAAAAGGCTGTTGGAAACGGGTCTGAATGTTAGTTCATAACTGTGGAATAAAATATTACTCTGTTTATCTGAAAAGACAGGAGAAGAATAGCAGAAATAACTGTATTGGGAGCACTCTAAGTCCTGGTAAATGTGAGATAATGAGGCTTAAGCTTCTTCCACTGAGATTAAAATAAATTGTATTACACTGTACTTGCTGTGGGCAGCAGTGCCTGTGATGGTTATCAAGGCTCAGTTAGCCCATGCTGGCTGTTTCTGGATTGCCTGAATGTACAGGTTGAAAGAAAAAAAAAAAGAAAAAAAAGGAAAAAAACCCCGGGTCTGAACATTTCATAAAGCACCAGAGGTGGTGAGACTGGGATTTTACTTTACCATTATCTGGAATATCAAAGCTGCTGGCTGTCTAGTTTGTCTTCCCCTCTCGTACCATGGCAAGGAGCCCATTTACCCCATAGGTACCTAACAGATGATCAAAAGCTCTTTATGCTTTTTCCAACTACATCAGCTAGCCTAATAAAAATAAAGTCATCTTTCCCCATATTTCTTTGGATCCTGAAAAGCCTACAACATTATCACTACCATATCATTAACACATTCAAAATGGGGGGGAATACAGATGAGAAATGGGGAGTTAACCCTGTATGTTTTGTGTCTGATGGTCATCCTGTGCCATTCCTTCCCAGTCAGTTAAAACAGTCATCTAATAAAACTGCATCTATTTTAATATTAGGAGTATTCAGATTTAATTGGGTAAAGTATTGCCTTTTTGGTATCACTTCCTCTCTGAAGAAGTCTGAGCTGACTTTATCAAGCCCCAGCTGCTCAGAATTGTCTGCAGTTCAGGTAGGAGACACTCATGTCTGTAAATATTGACATTCTCCTTCAAACCCTGCTGTGGCTGACATATGCTGTTCTCTGGTCTCTCTTTAAAGCCTGAATAATAATAATACTGAGGAGCTCAACAAAATCCTGACTCCTTTTGTATTACTGAGCCAGTGACTCCTTTTCTAATATTGAGCCAGTTAACCTCTGATCTATTAACATTAAACTATAAAATTCAATAAGGAAGGGCTGGGCTTTAAATAATTGAGAGCAGGCTGTGGGGTAATCAGATACTATGAACTGGGGTTGAAGAAGATCTAATAATCTGAGGAGTGATGCAAATCTGTAGTGAAAACTTCTCTGGAGGATTTCTCCCTTTCCATTTAGGGGCTGGTAGGGAGGCTGGGCAGTACATAGGCCTGCAGACTAGTCTGTCAATACTGAGGGGGTTCAGGAAGAAAATAAGTGTAATGCTGACATGACCAGTATGGAATATGTGACAGAGTATAAGTAAGTTGTAGGAATATTTCTTAATTAGTGTAGGAAACGTTGTAATTCAGATGTATGAACACTCCTAAGCATCTCCATGATTTATTCATGGCTATTCCTAGCTGCTGTGGAAGCAAGCCATGACATACTGCAGACTTCTTCTGTTGATAGTAAACCCAAATCCTCTGGCAAATAACTCCATAGACAGTCCCACAGAATTTTTTTTCAGGCAGCACTGTGGGAAAAAGGTTCAGATCCCAATGGATCTGATAGAGTTAGAAGACTTCCTCAGATGTTACAGGATCACACTAAGTTGGAGACCTAAAATGTAGGGCAGAGACATAAGGCAGCTTGATAGCCAGCAAAGGGCTCCTTTTGACACAACTATGTTTAAACCAAGATTTTGTGCTCATGAAAGCCACTGATGTTTGAATCTGAACATTTTCAAAGAAGTCTTGAGAAATTTGGGAAGGAAATGCTTCTTGCTATCCTCTCCTAATGTTTGCAAGCCTTGCAAAAGTTGGGTCAGTTTGCCTGTGCTGTGGAAATTGTCTGTGATTATCCACCAGTTTGCACACTAACTCAAAATGTGACAGAACAATATTTCAGTATGACTAAGTCAAAACAGAGTCTTACTGGGCTGAGGCATTTTGAACTCAATAGGGCTGCTCATGTGGTTGGAATCAAGTTACAGATCCAGAATTAGTCTAGATTTCACTATCAGTTTATCCACCTCCATTTTAAGGGCAGGTATACAAATAACACATCTCAGTAAGAGGCCATGAAGGGCACCCTCAGATAGTAACTTTGAATCTTTGTCAGCACTTTATTAAAATATGTGTTGGAAAAAGGGCTGTTTACTGCTCCTGAAAAGAGCAGTTGATCTTCCTGAGTACACACAGTTCCTAAAGTGTAGAGAAAATCCTCCAGATTGTTGAATTATTGACATCTCTCACTAAACCAGTCATCCTGTGCTGGTACCACAGCATCTGAGGTGCACTGAGTATCTCCATGACTCAGTCTACTTCATGTGTTTGAGGGGCTACATACCCTCATTCCTATAGCCAGCAGCATCCTGTGAAGTTGTGCTTGAGCTGCCTGCAAGGGAAAGCAAAGAAGAATTCAGGCTTATGTCATTTCCTGCTCTGCCACAAACCTCTTCCTGTCCAGGGGTCCACAAAACAAATGGGGAACTCTTAATTTTCATCAGGGAAAGCACAGCTTTCATGCCAGTATAGCAGCTAGCCTGGTTCATGTGGGTCATTTACACAATATTTATTCACATTCAGGGTATTCATGACTGCCTTGTGATCTCAATAACAATCCTGAATCCCCAGGGTAGCACACGGGGCAGAATCTCGTGCCTTAAATTAATTCTATTCCAGGCTTCCTCTGGAGTCCCAAGTAAAATCAGAATGATGTCAATGTCCATGGAAAGCACTAAGAGGCAGCTTTGGAGGTAAACTCAGGATTCCAGCTCAGCTTTGGCATTTATTCATTATGTGATAATTCCCATTGAGGGTCTTGAAATGTTCTGCAGGAAATACACACAAATAGAAGTTCTCCAAAAGATGGAACATAGATGCTGTTTATAGATTAAAAGTAGGTTATCAGGTAATTAAATTATTTTAGTGAAAATTTGGCTGAAAATCATCAAAGTCTCTTGGGCTGAAATTAAAATAGAGAAAGATTGTGTTATTTCTACCAGTAGTTTCTGATGACTTCAGAGGTCTATAGAATTTTGCCTTCTCTGTCAACAACATTTTTAGAGATCCAAATGAAAAGACAGTGCTCACTTTTTGAAATGCAGACATAAATGCTATAAGAAAAAGAAGAGCACAAAGCACAGAAGAAAATTCCCTCTTTAATCCACTTTGTATCTATGCTACAAGCTTTGCTGCAAGATGCTTCATAGTGATGAGTCTACACTCTCCTTTCACTGCTAAAATAGAAAAATGAATAAATTATTCAGCTTCTACTCCCTCCCCAAATACAAAGCTCATCTGCTTGTTTGTGAATCCTTTCTTTGCTCCTTCTTAATTGCATCCATGTGTATCAGCAATCACTAATGTCTCTAATAATGAGGGAAAACTTGCAAAGGCTGAATGCTGAGAGTGGCAGTTCTGAAGTGTGAGTCTGCTTGGGCACTGTGTTCTTGATTTTTGTTATGTAGGGGCAGGATTTTGTTTTTGCAATGTGCTGCAGAAGTGGCATCCTGCTGGGATGAAGAAATTGCTGCTTGGAGCCCTAGCCAAAAAATTAAGCAGGAGTAAACAAGAGGGCTTTTTTTTTTTTTCTTTCTTTTTTTAATTTATATTTTAAAGGTTGATTTTGTGTGAAATAAGAAAACTTGGTATGTGTTTAATGTTATATTTAAGCAGATAAACATGCCAGGCATTGCAGTTTGGGGCAGTAATAGCTGGCAATTTACTTATTTATTCATTCCAAATTTCTGCATGCACATTAATGGAGCATCTCTTCCTGGATGTAGGCACTTAGCAGATACATAAAAATCCAACAACATTAAGAGAAGAAAGAGCACTAAAAATTAGGGGGAGGCTTTTTGGACACAGAAGTAGCTGTTCACAAAACTGACATCCTTTTGATCCATTCTTCTGTTTTCTTCTTCCCACATTTCCTTCAGATCATCTCAGTCCTTATGTGCAAACACATCCCTGGAATTTCTGAAACCCTGTAAGGGCCATTCCCAGTGGGATTTTTGTGTGCCTTCAGGAGCAAACCTGAGGTCCTTTGGAAGCAAAAATAATGAGGATTACAAGCTGCAGCATTCTCAGAAAGGATATTCCAGCAGTATTTTCCTTTCTTATGTTCAAAGCAGGGTTTGGCACTTCTGTTGGTCTTATTTGTGGGAACGTGGGCAGAGAGAGAGTGCGTTGGAGCAGAAAAAGTTGTGAAGAGAAAATACACTGCTACAAAGATGTAGAAATGGTGCCAAATTCTGAAACAAAATACTTCAGACTGTGTAGAGTTACAAAAATGCACCCAGACATCTTAAAAGGCATATTAGACATACTTCTATTTTTTTTAATAAGAAACCCTGCAGAATTCCAACTTTACCTGTATGCACACACATTTAAAGTCACTTAATTTGCAAAATCAATGTCTCAAAAAGTTAATACGTGCCAGTATATTTAGTTTTCTTTTCATCACTTTGGCTATATGATGCTATGGTATGGACTTCAGTGATTTGTAAGCATAGTTTATATCTTAATTTCCACAGGAATTTTACCTCTGTGTTTCAAGACCAACAGCTTTCTCATTACATTTTTCCCCTTTAGGTGTCATCTAGCAGAAGGATTAATAAGGGGGAAAGTTTTTCTCACCTTCTGCAGTCCTTAGACCCTTGTCAGTACAACCAGTATATTCAGAGATTAGATGCAGGTTTATGGTTGCACACCAGCTCACCTTCTGATCTCTAACCAGATTCAACCTCTGAATTCCCATGACCATCCCAGTTGGAGGTAAAAGGGAATTTTTCACTGACTGTGAGGGCAGGCTTTGGGAAATCTGTGGCACAGATGGATATCCTTGGCTGATGCCTGAATTTTTTCATGAGGGTGGTGGTAAATCCACAGTGCCACATGGTGTCCTGTGTGGCTGCTCTGTGAGGCACAGAACCAATTCCAATTCAGTTGTGATTTACAGCCTGTGCTTGCTTTCCTCCTGACCAATTGCATGAATTCTGTAATAATTCGGGCTGGTGTGTTCCTATATGGTAAAATAATCCCTTCTATTCTTCATTTCACTTAAAGCAGGTACATTTTCTGTGCAGCTCTTCAGTCATAGAGTGAGTGAGAGATAGGAATGTGATGTGCAGACACATCTGGTGGCATCATCTGGTGGCTGGAGAGGAGGTGTCCATGTTCTGGGTGTGCAGAGAGCACCCCCAGTTTGCAATCCCTAATTAATGACAGCAGAGTCCCATGAGAAAAAAAAGTGAAGTGGCTCATGAGACACAAACCTGCAGCTCTCAGCTGATGGTAACATTGGTGGGCTGCTCCTGGTGCTATCTACAAAAGGCCAGGACCCTGCAGGGGTTAAAAACAGGATGGTTTTGGTATTATGGACCTTAGATTCCTCTTTGATAGCTGGTCACTGAAGATGATGATCTTTGCACAGGAATTAAGAGGAAAAAGGATTTAAGGAGAGCAAATTCATCTGAAGGTGTGGCAGATGGAACTGGATATCAAGCAGAAGTTCTGGGTGGTATTGTAAAAGTAGCTGGAAAATACGGTGTGGTGGAAGCAATGTCAGTATGAAGAATGCAATGAGAAACTCATAAAAGAAGAAGCAGAAATATGAATTCACAAATTATCCAACATGAAATACTCTGAGATATATGAATAACAGACTGTGAGAGTTGCTCTCCACTTAAAAAAATTCTTAAAGGACCACTTCTCCTTCAGCTGGACCAGAAACAATATGTATTAGAACACCCTAATCCAGTTTGGATTCACCTTGAATCTTTTGTTAAAAGGGTATTTTGTTTCTAGTTCTCTGCCCAACTACAGCCCAACAATGTTCTTCCCCCTATGACCAACAATTGGATCATGCAGCTGGAAAACTCCACCAGACACTGAGACACCTCACATGGAGGCCACTGCTTTGTCCTGCTAAGACTGGGACTGGGCAGGAGCAGCTGGATGCTAATCATACAAATGACATCCTTGACAAGTCTGTGCAACAGAAAAGGTGATTTTGTTTCTGTTAATTGCACCTATGTGACCCCACACAAAACTGCCCTGGATTTCCAGCACAGCTCACAGGAGCAGAACTCAACCTGCTATTTGGCTTTGTTCTCTTTTGCTTTTCTCTTTGTTCTGTCTGCTTTCCTCCATGCTCCTAGCTCACCTTCGTATTTTAAAGAATCTTGAAGTGTTTCACAAATGCAGGTTAATTAGCAGTTTCAGATCAAACTTTACAAATAGGCAGGAGCCTTTATTTAGCACAAGACTGGAGTGGTCTGTTTGCTCTGTCTGCTTTGGATCTGAGGGATGATGGCTCTGCTGGACAAAATGGGCATGTGCTTATTGAAGTTGACACAAAAAAATGATGTTTTTCCTCTGGTGCAGGGTGGAGCTTAGCTACCATTTGCTTATAAATCTCCAATGTTGACAGCCCAAACCCCTCCTTACCATCTATTCCAGCTTTTGAATATCTATCTCTGAGCTACAGCAGGCATGAAGAACACCTTATGGTTATCTTTTTTTGTATGTATCTTTTATGTTGTTGATGTTAATTTTCTTAGTTGTTTTTTCCAACTGAACTGGGCCCCAAGCCTTTGCCATAGGTCACATTTTCTAGAGCTCTTGTTGCTGTTTTCTCTGCTCTCTCTGATCCTTGCATTCCTTGAACTGAGATGCTCAAAGCAGAAGAGTGTTTTCTTAGTGATTTGGTCAACTTTGAGTTGCAAAGAAGAAATTCTGTTTGTATTTCAAGAGTTATTTTATGGTGTATTTTTTTTCTTTCTTTTTTCTCTTTTTAAAGCAGCTTGACATTGGTTTCTCTTTACTTTGTGATCCTCTAAAAACCCCAAATCCTTTTTGTAGAAGAGCTGCATAATCAGTTGCTTCTTATCTCTTATGCAGTTGATTATTCTGTGGAGTTTGTACTTGTGCTCTGCATCACATCCCTTACAGGCTGCTTCTCCAAGGGGACAGTCTTATCAATTCTCCCCACTGAAAGGCAGAACATACTTAGTTTATAGATAGGTTAACCATATTCACTGTAATTCTAGCTGGTTTAGTGTCCAGAGAGAGTGTGACTATATCTGCAACAAATTTATAGAATATAATTTTTTCTTTTCCTTGAGTATCTTTTATCCCAGTCATGTGTAGGACATGTACCTGCTGCTAGTACTATCACAAAACTACTGTGGAACAGAGCAAAGTTCTAAAGGAACAGAGCAAATCTAAAAGGATAAGGGTGAATGTAGTTCATTGGAGCAGTTTTCTTCTAAGAGAGTTTTATAAAAACATTCAGAATTTGATGTCCTGGTATTTCCTGAGGTCACAGACTGTAGTATTTCCCACCAGCTCTAAATCAGAGCTGAGTTACAGCAGGGCTCCTTTCACATGCCAAGTTATATAGGAGATTTAGGAACTTCATGCTGCCTCTTTGTATGAGCCCAAAGATGCTAAATACTGGTAATTAGTAACTAATGGAAATTAATACATGACTGAAATGAGGGAATAATTTAGGTCCTACTTACATTCTTCTGTAATGAGCAACACTTGCACTTTCATGGTTGCTATTATCACAGTGTGAGCTGTGACAGAATAAGAGAGCTGGGAGTAGAGATCACTTTGCTATAATAATAAAAAAATTGGGTTTGGAGGAAGCAAATTCAGTGATTGAGTGAATGGAAATGCAGTACTGTTCAGTCAGTGACTAAGCCAAGTTGATGCTCTGTAAGTCAAATGTCACAGCTATCGTTGTCTGCAACTTCTAGTAGGACAAAAACTCTTCAAATGAATTATCTTCTGCAATCTGCATGGTCTGTTTCTGTCTGAATTTTCACTTGGTTGTGCCCCCTTTCTTGGATGTGGCTGTGTGCTCTGCTGTACAGCAGCTGCCCTGAGCTCGTGGTTTGAGCCTGTACAAATCTGTTCCCTGAGCTCTCAGGGTGCTCTGTGCTGTTTGCTGGCAAGGAGCAGCATCAAATGGAGTTACTGCAGCTCTGGCTCAGGCTCCAATTAAGAGTGATCCCAAAATGTGGTGCATAGCCTGAGAAACCTGACAGCTGTGTTATGGAAAGCAGGGAGATCAGCTTTTCCCCTAAATTACTCAGAAACCCTCAGTGACACAGTGTTTGTGAACAACGAATATAAATAATATATGCATTTTTTACCCATATGTTTTAAAATATACAAATAGTTTAGGAGCTGGAATTACATCTCTAAAATCCCTGTGAACTTTGCTTTACTTCTTCCCATCTCAGTAGCATAAATCTTGCCTTGGGGAACTATTTGCAAGCCCAAGCAGGGGATTTCAAGCCTGTGTGAGCACCTCCTGCCCATATCAGAGAGGATCAATCAATACCACAGCAGTGTGATAATGCTCTGCATCAAAAATTCTGCAGAAGCCTTATCAAGAGCTACCAGGGAATGAAACCAGAGTGTTACTTCGAATGCAGAAGCTGACCACATGTTTTGGGAGTGGAGGTGTTAATCTCAGCACTGTCAAAAAGTGTGGCACCTGGGGAAGAAATAAAAAAAAATAATATCAGCTTGCTTTTGTTTGTATATTTATGGCTGGGAAATACAGTATTTCCTTTTCTTATTCCTGCTTCTGTCTTCCTCAACAGAATTCCCACTACTGTGATGTAATAGGTCAAGTTAATAACTAATAATGTCACTTGGTTTGACAAGAAGTAGTCATATTTTTTTCCTTTCTTTCTGTATATATTTGCATATCTGTCCATTTGTATTATTTATGTTCTGCAGGTTATCCTGCAAGACTCTGCTCCTGAGGCAGAAGAAGGACAACATTATTATGGAATATTCATATCAACTGTGCATATTTTGAAGCTGGCTCTCCAGCACCTTGTTGTGATGCAGCCACTTCTCCCCTGAAAACCAGCTGTGAAGTGCCTACTACAAATGCAAATAGCTGTAAGAGCATGCCAGGCAATACATTATCTGGCACTGTAGCACTAAAATTTTGAGGGGGAGGAAGAAAAATTGTAATTTTACCCACAAAGCATGGCTTGCTCTTGCCTCTATTTGAGAAGATATCATCATAATCTCTTCCAAAGCCACTCGTATTAATCTCACAGCATTTGTGTTAATCACAGCCATTCATGCAGGTCCTGTAGAAATCAAGAACCCATCATGTCTCTTATCACAGCATCAGTGTGATGGGTAATTAAAAGCTAATCAAGTGGGCTCCAGGAGTTCTGGGCCATCATTTACCACTGTAGCCAACATGATGGATTAAAGCAGTAACTCAGCCTGAAAAGATAGAGTCCATGTTATTTTTTCTCATTTTAATTCAAATGGTAGAATTACTTTTGGTAAGATAGATGATGCCATTTCAGAATATTGTATGTTCCTGGGTGGATTTAGGAGGGGAGGATTTAATAATAGGGAAAACAGAGGATATAGTAACAGGAAAAAGAGAAACAGGTTGTTGATTGAGCAATAAAATACAGAGAGCACAGCAAGGTGGGCAAAATAACAATCCTGGAGTCTCAATCCCTTTTGAACACAAGCTGCAGATTGGTGCAGTTCAGCCTGTGGATCCTCATGGATGCTCTGAGAGCTTTGCTGAGTTTTTCTGACAGAAGGATTCCAATGTACCTTCTTTCTCTTCACCTCCTAAATTCCTGTTTCATATTTCCTGCTTTCTTTCCTCTGGGAAAATCTTGCTCATTTGAAAAGTAAAAGGCCAAAGCTGAGGAACTACAGGCTAGCTGGTGTAAATCATTAAAGCACCTCTGGAGACTTCGTTAGCCATTAATGTGCTCTGTGATGTGTCTGTGAATTGCAAAACTCTCTGGGTTGATGGGGACACACATGAAGATTTGCACTGATTATTCTCTTGTCTCAGTATGAATTTGGTACCCTGGGCTGTTCTCTATTAACACCACTGGAAAAATAGAGCTAAACCCTTGAGGCTCTTAAATTCAAGAATCTTCTCCATAAGGTAAAAACCAGACAGCATAGACCAACCATGGGAAAAAGAAATTTTTAAGAATCCTAGTCTCTTGAAGACCTTTATGAAGTGCAGTCTCTGACAAGAACAGGTTTTTACTGTCTCTCCTTAAAGCCCTGTTATTGGGCTGGTTGTGCAAGTGAAGGAAAAACCACTTTCTTCTCCTCAGCAAACTGTCAGACAGTGACAGTGACAGTAAAAATGATGCATAACACTGACAAATTGAGGGGGCTATCAGTGCTTGTTCTCAGTAAGTGGTGTGACCTTCCATTTGCCTCTATGACATTTGTCATTAGTGATAATTAGGTGTGTTCTGCATCCCATGGCTTCCAGCTTTTCTTTACCCAACTCTTTTCCTCTTCATTCTCCTTCACTGCCTGATTTTCTGGAGTTCTTCCTAGAGCACATTGGACCAGACACACATGGTTATTTATACTCAAGCTTCTACCTGTATTCAGTGAAAAATATGAACCACATTTTTAGCTTAGATTAGACTGAGAGTGATCAACTATTAAAAGTTGTAGGTCAGAGCAGAGGTTCATCTTGCTCAGTATTCTTTCTGAGAGTGGGGAATAGAAATGCAGAGTGATACTTCCCAGCACATTCTTCCAATCTCTGATATGTGACTCAGCAAATTCCTTAGCCAGAGGTGATAGATCTTTGCATTTAGCACCCCTTTCTCCACTAATTTGTACTTTTGCTTTGAACTGTGTTTGTCATGTACAATGATGTATAAAAATTCCAAAGGCCAAACACCTCCAGGTGGTGTTGGGTGTTGACCCCTGTGCCCTGCATTACTCCAGGAGGAAAGACTGCCTCCTATGGACACTGACTGTATCAGATTTTATGTTTACAGTGAGGGAGTTGAGGGTGGGTTTCTCCCTTCTCCAGTGCTGTGCCAGCTCTGGGCAGCCTTGCAAACCCAAGGGACTGACTGTTGTCAGGCTTTCACCTTTGTGAAAAAGAGGCTTTTACTGTAAAGCTCTGTGTTGCTCCAACAAACTCTGCACTGGTTTCTCAAATAATTTATTTTCATTTTTTTCAGTGCTGTACTGATTCTGCAGTGTAGCTGATTTTATGCCCTTCTATAGCAGTGACTGGTCTCTTAACAGGCAGCAATAAAATTTGACCTATAGCCCATTTTTCCCCCCAAAATAGTGGTTTTATTTTAATGTGGAAGGAAATGTTCTCATGGACTACATTTCTCAAAAGGAGCAGCAATAAAAAAATAAAAACAAAAAGGAGACAAGAAGGAATGGAAAGAAAATGGAACTTACTCTGCTTATTTGCTCCCTGTGACCTGACAATAATTTATGTGCAGTATTAAGTAAGGGAGAAGTTACCATAAAGTTTCATATTGTCTCCCTCTTGAGGGAATAAGAGTTGTAAATGGCAAACCCCAGACCCTATTTGCTGTTATAAATGGATTGATTGTATGAATAGGTTGTGGAGGTAAATGGTGAAACTGTAGCTTATGGAGGTGTTTTTTTATTGCTTTTGTGTGCAGGGCAATTAGTCTCCACTTATTTGTAATTTTTATTAAATATGATGACCTCTTGTATTTTATGAGAAATGTTTATGCAAAGGAATCTATTTGATCTGTCATATGAAATTTACCAATGAATATATATTACATATGATTAATCTTCTTATATTTCACTGTTCCAAGCATTTAAAAAAAGGGAATGTGACCAGAACGGGCAGATCCATGCTATCCAATAAACTGAAAATGAATAGAGGCTTTTAGCAAAGGTGTTTGAACTTGCAGCTCATGGCTGGCTGGCAGTGTTTTGCTTTCAGACCAAGTGAGTTTTCTCAAAGAATCCTTTTGTCCTCCTTGTTCTTGACTAAACTGAACTGAAATGCTTGACTTGCAGTTTATATCATTTAAGAATTTGAGCTGTGTAATTGGATGGGGTCTGCAGTTTGTTCCCATCCTGTGGTTGTGTTTGTCTCTTCTTGTTTCATCAGATGCTGCAGAGGGAAACAGTATCCCTCTTCCTAGTGAAACAGAAAACACGGACATTGTTTACAAGTTTGAGCACCTCTAGCAAAGTCCTTTTGTTCTCTGATATATTCTTATAAATTAAAATCTCCCAGAAGCTGATTTTTTCTGTCTGTTTTATTAGGGAAAATTGTTAATTTTGTTTATTATACACTGGGATTGTCTCTTAATGACTCTGTCCCTGGAGGTTGAATTTTCATAATCTCTACAGACAAAGAGTGATATGTGACACTCCTTGTGACCCTTGTGTCTTGGAATCAAAGCTGTGTAATGGAGCTTCTGGTCTGTCTGTTCCCCTTTGACAGTTTTTGATGCAGGGGGCCATTCCCACGCAGTGATGGAGTGACTCTGTCCCTGCCAGCACTGATGAAATCCCATCTTGGATCTCGTGGTCAGTTTTGTCCCCTCACAGCCAGAATGACACTGAGGTGCTGGAGAGTGTCCCAGAAGGTCAGCAAAGCTGGTGAAGGTCTGGAGCACAAGTCCTGTGAGGCGCAGATGAGGGAGCTGAGGGCGTCAGCCTGGAGAAAAGGAGGCTCAGGGGGGACCTTCTCAGTCTCTACAACCACCTGAAAGGAGGCTGTGGCCAGGTGGGGCTCAGGCTCTTCTCTCAAGGAACAAATGATGGGACAAGAGGAAATGGCCTCTAGCTATGGCAGGGGAGGATTAGATTGGAAACTCTTCATCAAAAGGGTTATCAAGCACTGGACCAGGCTGCCCAGGGACATGGTGGAGTCCCCATCCCTGCAGGTATTTAAAGATGTGTAGATGTGGCTTTTAAGGACTTTGTTTAGTGGGGGCTTGGCAGTGCTGGGTTAACATTTGGACTTGATGATCTCAAAGGTCTTTTCCAAGCTAATTGATTCTATGAGAATTGAAGACCTTAATGATATCTTTAAAACTTAGGTAAACAGAGGACAAGAGAAGAAGGAACCAAAGGGGACACCAAAGAAGGGGGAGATTAAAGAGGAGACCAAAGGCAGACTAAGGAAGGAACAAGGGGACAACCATTTAAAGGACATTTATGGGCTCATATATCCTGGGCATAAGAGCCATCCATCCAGTGCCCACCAGCCATGTCACATGAGGCAAAAATTGCTTTACTGGAAGGAACTGGAAATACTGATTGGGGTGGATGGGAAAGAAGGCAGAAAACCTGAGTTGTCGGAGAACTGCAAGAAAACAGTCCCTTTTTAACTTGACCATTCATGAAACAGCTTTTATATTTTGGAGCTGCATTGAGTTTCTGATGTGGTTAAGGCCATGCTGTGAATCACTACTGACAAGCAGGAGATTTTTGTTCATGACCTACAGTCCCTATATTGCCAGGCAAGCTGCCAGCCTGGAACAGTTGAGTCTGTAGCAAAGTCAGGGTGATGGGGAAACAGAGATGCTGATTCAGATATGGATATCATCCCAATCAGTAGGAAAGTGAGGGAAATAATCTCTTTCTCCATAGGCTGGAAATTTGGAGTAGTACATCCCATTATTTACACACCTGCTCTAGTTTTCATAGAAATGTATGGCAGTTTGATCTTGTAGTTTGTTTTTTTTTTCCAAAAGTAGGTAAGAATATTGTTATTAAAAATAAAAGAATTCTGGGCTAGATGAAAAGCAGGTAGAGTCCAATCCTTTCTCTGTTTGTAATCTGTGATTCCCTTGGGTGAGGATTAACAGATTGTATGGGAATCTGTTTTTATCTGGTATATCCTACCAGCTCCTGGCAAGCAGCAGTTCAAGGAATTTCTGAGCCACCATTAATCTGCAATGACATATTCTCTATCAGTGAGATTAAACTTTTTTATGAACCAGATTTTGCCTTTGTCTCTGCAATTTCCTGTGGCTATGAGTTACACAATTTAACTATGAAGTGCATAAATATAATTTCTCTTGGTTTTGTTTTTTATTTACTTTCCTTCTGATCGTTGCATTTCATACTGGCTATTTCTTGCAGCCTTTCTTGTCTGCACAGTTCCTGTACAGACCTCTCCTATCATTTTCTTCCTTCTCTCTAATTCATATAACCTATAATTTTGTATGTGTGGTTATGTTTTTTTTCCCCAAATGGGTTACTTTGAATTCATTAGTATTGAAATTTAACTGCAATCTTATCACTCTGTCATTCAGCATTGTGAGCTCCTTTTGTGAGTCTTTGAAATCAGTACAGAATTGACTGTTCTGAATAGTTTTTTGCTGTTTGTTCCTCTCCCTAAACCATTTATGAATATGCTGTGCTGAACAAACTCTGGGATGGTTCCTTGAAGGGCTTGGCCTCTCTCTCTCTCCTCAGTGTTTTATTATTCCTTTTGTTTCTTGTATGTTAATGTGTGCATTAATCTGCAAGGACTCATTTGTTGTGTTGATCTGTCCATGCCTGTGGCTCACTACGTTATTTCCCATCTGTATTCACATGCTCCTCCTCCAGATTTTTTCCCCCACAGTCAGACCTTCCCTACTGATTGCACAGCAGCAACTGGGAGCAAGTCCAGTGTAGTTAGAGCAGCCCAGCAAGCCTAGAAATGCCACTGATAAAGGAGGCTGTGATGCCTTTCTCTTTCCCTCACCACCACTGGAAGAGAAGAACAACCCCAGCCACCACTCTGAATGCAGTCTGGGCTTGGTGCTGCATCAGGAGAAGCCAGGGGAGAGCAGCAGACCTGGCTGGCCATTAATTGAACCTGACAAGTGTTTCCATGAGGAATCAGACTGGCAGTGCCCTAAATGCACTGATTTATAAGGCTATTGATCAGCAGTGACCAGTCAGGAAAAGCAGTGGCAAGCTGCTGCTTCAGCATTGCCCTCAAGAGCAGGGATCAGTGCAGACAGCCCATGTCTGTGTATTTATAGCAGTATCCACCACTCATTGCCATCCCAGGCTTCAAATGTAATGAACATTTACATATTCATACATCACAACATCTGTGCATTTACCAGACCCAGCCCATGCTCTGTTATCCTTCATACTGATTAGGTTTTTACACACATGTTGAGACAGATGTACTAGATGTGCTTTTTTTTAGCTGATACATATTTATAAAGGAAGACAACTAAGTATGTGCCTGTGGTCACAGTTTATCTTTTGCTGCCTTGCTTTCTGAGGGATACAACGCAGCTCTCTTCAAGATAACATCCCTTTTTATTTGTATCTCATCTTCCACACTGAAACAGTCTCTAAAGTCCTTCAAATTATAAATATATCTTAACACTCCCTGATGTAATGCATCATATTTATGCATCTCACAACCCAAGCAGGAAACAGTCTCTTAATCTACTCCGGTTGATGTACATGGAATATTTTAACATTGTAAAAATCAGCTTTTCTCAGGCAAATATTTTTTCATCACTTTAATATTGGAATACTCTTTTCAGATGTATGAATGAAATCTGTTGTCTTGAAATCCTCATTTATAGTTATGCTTTTGAACTTAAGATGCAAATGCAATGTAAAATTAGGTTTATCATTTACCCTTTCTCTGATTATACAGAGAAATATTATATATCAAGTATATAGAAGCAGTTTCAAGTCCAGTGAGCTTTCTCACTCAAATGCCTTCTGTTCTGATGATCTTGCTTCTCCTGAGAGGACAAAAGCCTCTAAAAAGAAAATGCCCTACCAGTTCTCTTGACATGCTCTGTGACTGAAGCCCTGCAGTTTCTTTCCTCCATCTGTGCTGTATCTGTTTATCTATCCACAAAATGATGAGAAATACTGTGGATGCAGGACCCAAATGCATTGGAGCCCTAGAGAGCCTTCTAAGTAATATCAGCCTTCCTCATTTACACAGTTCATTCATATCCCTTGTTATTAACATTTATTATTTTACTTCCTCCCTTCCCTGGGGCAGGTGCCTGTGGAGCCTGGAGTAGCCAAGGGGAGCCCCAAGGGTTGTAACTCACTCCTGCACTTCCAGGTTACCCCTGACCATGCATCACACAGGAATTGCTGCTTCCTACCACTACCTGAAGAAGGTTTTTCTTTCTCCTCCTCAGGTGAAGCAGACCTGACTTCAGGAGACCAGATTTCCATTGTCATTTTGTTTCTTGGTCTCTCTTGGAGAGATTTAGCTGGTGTCAGATGCTTCTGCAGAAATGGTGGCTGGAAGTTGTCTGAAGTCTCAGGATCTTCCTTTGAGCAGCAGCATTGTGGATCCTGGAGTCATCCAGAGGCAGGGGAATATCCAGTGCAGAATGGGCTCACTTTGCTTCCTGGGCAGCTTTGGGAACATCTGCAACTGCAAGCAACTCACATGTCATCACACTGTCCTTCCAGCTGCATCTCCATGAAACTTTGCTGAGGCACTCAGAGGGACCTGCTGGTTTGTCTTTTTATGGCACCAGGGAACTTTTGGGATGAGTGCTGTGATGTGTAAAATGAACAATGTCCTTCAGCAAAGAGCTGAGAGTGCAAAGGAGAGCAGCCATCAGCACTGCCATGAATAGCAAAACCAGCCAAAGTTTAGGTCTCTCTGCTAAATAAAGAAATTAGAGCTTTTGACTACCAAAATCTCATCTGTACAGAAATTATTCTGGCCATTAGCATGATATTTACCTCAGATGTTGCAGAAAGAAAACAGTTAAAAGACTGAACAGTGCAAATGGGCTTTAGAAGCAATATTATCTGTATTTGTAGAGATCAGTATTACAGCAATACCTGCAGCTGTACTTTTACTGGACTGGTCAGAGCCCCTGGAAGAAACCCACTGCCTTCTTTGCCCTGTTTGGGTCTGTTGTGGCAGCTCTCACAGCTCCAGATAATAACACCCATTATCCAGGTTAGCACTGACCTGTAAGCTGTTCCTGGGTCCACATCCCTAATTCTCTCCCTCTGGAGAGCTAAATTTGCTTTCGGGGGGACTGGCAGGAGTTGCTCATCCATGAGCACAAGGACCCTTTCTGCATTTCACGCTTCTACAAGAATCTTTGTAGGAAGTTGTGAGTTCTGCAGCTCTATAAATTGTCCTGGCAAGAAATCAATAAAGACTAAAGCCTAATGAACTGGGTGTCCATGAATGATTTATTAAAAGCCCAAAATCAGCCAGGTGCTTAGATAGACTCACCTTTAAGCATCTGATTGGTCTTACTTTTAGTCAGCTCTCTGCTGTCTTAGCTCCAGGCGTGCAAGCAGCTCAAGTAAAGATGTCTTGGTGGAATAAGTTTATGTGCATGATAAATCACAATAATGAAAAATGTGCTTTCTGCTTTCCTGAGCATTAAAAAAAAAAAAAAAAAAAAAAAAAAAAGAGAGAGAGAATGGCAGTTTCTGGTTTGTTTTTGCTTTGGAAATCCTATGTATAATGATATTTGCTATCAACTTTTGGTTATTAAAATTCCATGGGCTATATGAACAGAGTAGTAAACAGAAGAATTTTCTAATCCAAATTAGCTTTACTGCTGGGTAAAGTTTAGGGACTACAGCATGGCTCTTTAAGCATCTGTTGTGAATGCTGTTTTGAACACTTGTTATGAACAAGGCTTGGGTTTCACCTCTCTACCCCTCTGCTACCCCTCCAGCTTGAGAGGGTGATGGATAGCCACAACTTCTGGTCTTGGAGGTCATTTTACACTTACAATCCTTTCAACCTCCAGTAATCTCTAGGAATCCCAAATTAAATTTCTTCTTGGTGCCCTCAGAGAGCCTCAGTTTCCTTGACTGGTGCAGAGGGCTGGAAACAGACAGGATTTAAATGAACAAGATGAATGGAACTGGAACTACAGAAGCTTTCCTGGTTTGCAAAGTACATTAAGCTGGCTGTTGTTTCGCATATGCCATTCTTGATTTGCAGATATAGCAGCACAAATGGATTCACATGTAAATTTGTCCCATGATGTAGCAGGAGGGAACATGGCTCTCCAGGGCTGAGCTGCTTCAGTGCAAGGGGCAGCCCGTTCCTCTCCAAACCTGGCTGATACACTCAGGGGTGAGACTCCGGGGAAGGAGTGAGAAATTTTTTTTGCTCTCAGCTTTGTGCAGTTGCCAGCAGCAGACACAGCACACATCAGTGTGTGAGGGGCTAAAGGGGCATATTTCTGTCAGGGATTTCCATTAGAGCATCTGCACTTCAGAACCAGCACGGTCCCCACTGCTGGGGCTCATCCACCAGGGTGCAGAGGGCAGGCACTGCATGACTGATGGGAGCAAAAAGCAACCCAGTGTTTTTGGAACCACACTCAGCTCTCCTGGGCTGAGTGATGACACACTTCTGTCTGCAGGATCATTTAGTCAAGTCCCCCTGAAACCCAACTGTTTGTAATGGAAATGCTGATATGTTATCTTCAGTGGCAATAATGGAGGAACCACGAAATATGCCAAGGGAGCCCCTTTATTGGCTTTAAAGTGACAACAGAGGCACATTCACAGCTGTAATCTGCTCAGGACAGAAATTTGCTCCTTGTTATCTGTGGGTGCAAATTTAATGTGTTTTTAATTGCCTATTCACCGCACCTACCAATTAAGGCAAAATGATATCTCTTCATTTTAAAAATGTATGAGCTTTACAATTAGAAGTAATTGTCCTCGTTAATTGAAAGTGCAGCTTTATTTTCTGTTGATTGTATTTTTCTCTTTTTTTATTAAAGGATTGTAAAGGCTTTTGAAATCCCATTAAAGGGCAAATGTTATCATGTACTTCCACTGCAGTCACAAAGGACAAACTAGGGGGTCAGCTCAGCACTTGGGGGCTCTTTAAGCTCTGTGAATATTCAACATAAAGTTAGTGATGTTTAAATATGCTAACCTGTGCCAGAGGGTAACTTTCACACTGGACATCTTTTTCTCACTGCTATCAGTAGCCCTTAAATTCTTGCCTCTTGGGACAATGGCCATCACTACATTATGTATAAGTTCAATTCCAAGGAAAAGAGTGCCAGGCTCTTGTGTGCTGCTGTTTGATGAAGGAGTGTTAAATATATCTGTACTGCATAAAGAAGACTCTTAGGGAACAGCAAGAATTTTGGAAGGCCCAGAATATTGGACACAGGATCAGCAAATCCATAGGTGGATCAGGGAGCCAGGCAAAATGGAGCACACAGCACAGGAACCACAGCTGGTGCTCACATTAAGGAGATTTGTCTGATCAATCTGTATTTCAAATGGTTGTCTCTTTCAGGGAACAAGGGAAATCTCCTGCCTATTGCTGTCATACCTCATACTGAGAATGTTCAGAGTAAAGGAAAACAGAAAAAACAGTGAGCTCAGATGGACATGCTGGAGAGAATTTTGGGAATGGAGACACCAGGGCAGTCCTTTTACATTCTGAACATCTTATTCCATATAAAAAGGTATCTAGCTGCATCACAATTTGGATAATGGCATCACACCTTCAGAACCAGAACTGGGACATCTTCAACATCCAGTCTACCCTGCCTGTCAGTGGATGCCAGAATTAAACATCAGTGCATGAAATCAACCTCACTGCTGTGCAAAGATCCTGCCCAGGAGCCTCAGAGTCCCTGTTTCCCCTTCAGCAAAGAGCTGGAGCCTGCAGAGATGCACTGACTGACATGCAAAGGCATCTTTCATCTTTTCTTGTCCATGCTTTCGCAAATGGACACAGCCAGCATTTTTTTTTTCTGAAAACTCTCTGCCTTATTCTTCACATCACCTTTAAATTACTGGATCCCGTGTTCCACAGAGCAGCTCAGAAGAAAGACACAGGGCAACTGCTTCATTTAACACTGCTTGACAGAATGATCTCTGTGACCTCCCAGCAGCAGCCCTCTCACTCATTCTAAGTACAGTGTAATTGCTGGGTGTCTGACTCACCTCGCTGTTTTTCAAGTGCACATCTATGGCTACATTTTTAGGCATGACTTTGAAATACACAGTTAAATGCTATCTGTTCGTATTTCTGTATTGCTCTGACGTTCTGGCTGGGATGTGTGTCAGTCAAATGGGCATTTAACCTTTTCTTCAGAGGGAAGAAAACGCTGTGGGGTGATATTGATTGGTTTGTGTGAAATGAGCGCTTGAAAGCTGCATGGCTCTGTGTCTGTGTTTGGATGTAATCAGATTTAATGGTACAATTGCCTGGATTGCTTTTCCCCAGACCTGGCAAACGCCTAAATCCTTTGATTTGTGGGTTTTTCACTCAGGGACCAGTTCAGTTTGAGTGGCTCACTGCCTCTCTGACATGGGACTATGTATTCTCAGCAAGATACTGGAGATACAGACCCAGTGGCAAAAGGAAAGCTCAAACCATGGCTATATTCCACATTAAAGCACAAATCTATTGTTTGGGCTGTATTCATATTCAGAAGCTCTCAAAATCATGATCCTGCTTCCTGCTGAAGCTGGTAGGGAGTGGGAAGCATCCAGAGGTATTCTATCCTGTCATAACAGCAGGGGCATGTGTTACTCTCAAGGCCTGCCTCTCTTTCCTTTAATTGTGGAAAGCCAGAACACTAAAAAGCTAAATAGCTGCTGTTAGCTGAAACCAATTCCCATCATGCTGTCCATATAATCACTGTGTGATTAATATGTTTGAAATACCCCATGTAGAAACCCACATCTATTCTACAAAGGAAATTCATGCTGATTCTGCTGACATTTATCTTAAGATTGGCTAAAGAGCTCTGCAGAGGTGCCCTTCTCTGTATCCTATTCTAGGAGCCCAAGAGCAGAATTCCAGATACCCAGAGTAGTAAGAGCAACCCCAGTCCAGCCTGGTGAGCCATACTTGGCCACCTATTCCTAAGTTATAGTCTTCATGTGCAGTTTATTTTTCAAGATTTTTTGAGAATACATCTAGAATTTAAATACATTAGTGGTAAACTAGAATTTACTATAAAAAAATTAAAAGCATATGGATAATATTCAATTTACAGGGCATTACAGCTTGTGCTACAATTTTGCACTAAAAAGCTCTGTCTTTAAAATCTATTGTTATTTCTGGATTTTGTTGAGGAAACTGTGGAATTCATTTGGACCTAAGGGACAGATTCTTGATGGGTGCAAATGGGTGCCTGATCCTGTCATCAAGGATCTGTTGTTTTGTCTTAATGTTGAAATTAAAATGCTTTCCAACCCAAGAACAAGTAGTCCAATGCACAGGGCACTCAGGAGAAATCTTTTCTTGTTTTCACTGCTCTGCTAAGGTTACTTGGATACTACACTTTCCTCTTAAAGCTCTTCCAGGCAAAATATGTCCATCCAGGGTTTTGCCCCACAGGGTCCTGAGGCTTGTGGAAAGCAGACCCATCTTTAGTGGTCCCCCACAAACACTGGGAGGGCTGAGTGATCTCAAGCAGGGAGCTTTTGAAGAGGGTTTGCCTCCTTGCACAAGTTCTTGTTGATCTTGATTTCCCCAGTGGTCCCACCTCATCTAAACAAGACTTGATTCCTAAAAGCAGAAGGCAGGTTTGTGAGGCAGTGATTATTCAAGGTCTTGTTTGCCTTCAAAGCTGTTAAAGTATGATGAGAATTTGGAGTGAATCAGTTGTGCTGCCTGCTAAGTCTTGAATGGTGTCTCAGGTGAATCTGTATCAGCTCATTCCTATAGTCTATAATCCATATGGATTTTTAATTAACCTTCAAGAAACAGACTGTGATGTGTGTTTTTTATTTTATTTATGTCTCCTGCCATTCCCAAGCTGGGAAGTGGGGAGAAGGCATTTTTGATCCACAGGCTGGCAATTTCCACACCTCTGTGTAATTTATCTATGAGCAGTAGGATGGGTCTGACTCAGTGTAGACACTGCAGCACAGAGGAACCACCTGCCTGAAGCTGCCCAGGGTAATGGGGTGTGCTGGTTTCATTTTCTTCACAGCAGCAACACGGGGCTGTGTTTTGGCTTTTAGAGATTGGGGTGGAAACATCCCTGTTCTTGAGCCTTTCATGGTAGAGTTGTGAGGACTAGGGCCAGGTTCATTTATTTTTAAACTATTTTTAGAGAAAGTTTCTTCTTGTCACATTCTTGCTCATTGTCTTTTACCTGCTGAACTTCTACTCCCTTTAAATTTTCTTTCTCTGCACTGCTTTTCCGTGTGCTACACATCTGTTATTCTGCCTCTTCCTATTTATTTCCTCTTCCTACTTTCCAAAATCACTAAAATCCCCTCCTCTTCCCTCTTTCTTATAACTCCTCAGGCTTTCTGTCTATTGATCTGTTGTCCTGCACTCTGTCTTGTTTTATTTTGTTGACTTAAGAGGGAAGCTGTGCAGGAGACTTGTCATCCAGGAAAGGATTCTCAGTGCTTTCCACTGCACAGCACAGGGCAGTTAAAATGGTATGAACATGGTTTGTAGTAGTAATCACCTGTAATGCTTATGTTTGCATGGCAAAATATTAACTGGAGTCAATTTAGAGGCATAAATCCTGAAAATTGCAGAGTTCCCTAATTACGTGGCTACAGCAAAGACTTAAAAATATTGATGGCAGTTCTGGTCCTCTTGGTATGATGCAAGAAGAGAGGCAGCAGAGATCTGTTACAGGTTTTCCCTTTTACAGTACTCTACCCTTACCAGATGAAGCATCAGCACCTCATTGTTTTTATCACAAATTTCTGAGATCAGAGCTGTGCAGCATCTTAACAAAGTTTGAGATTTGTAGTCATAGTATCATGTAGCAGAATATCAATAAAAAAGGTGGATGAAATAATTCTTTATTGTATACTCACCATGCAAAAAACTTGAGCTCTAAAGGTTTTAAACCTGCATTTTTTTATAGCAGGTGCAGATTGAGCAGCAGTGGGAAGATCCCATATCCTTACTGTATAAATGGTGACACACATCTCTAGTGAGGTTTTCAAATGTGCCTCAGGAATAAATCCTTACGAAAAGCAGACTCATAAGCACTCAGGTTCTGCTAACATCAAGCCCAAATGAAGTTTATGCGGGCACACAAGGAGGTCAGAAAGTTCATATCATAACAATATGGACTTTTTATTGGCACTTGAGTATCTAAACAAATCACTGAGGTGTTTTTTGCTAACAAACAGTCTCAGCATCCCAGCATAACAAATTCTGCTTACGTACGTGCAGGAGTGATGCACGTGTGTCTGCCTGTGCTGCCATGAGCACACACAGGAGGGAGGAGGGACAGGGTGGAGAGGATTCTTTTTGCTCCATTACTCTCAAAGATGCTTTGGAGCAAATTCAGGGAGAAGTTAGGCTTTGTCTGCCACATTGAGTCGATGTGTGTTAAAGGCACAATGAAGATGCAAAGACGTCAATGAACACAACAGCGAACGCAGTCAGAACTGGCAGGCTGAGGTCTCTGGAATATGTGATTTCTTCCCTTTAAAGGTTTTGTGAAAAGTGGCAGTGAGCATAATTAACTGTCCTAGCAAGATATAAATCGTTTTCTAGGAAAAACACGGAGCTTTTGCCTACATATTTCATGCAGCTGTGATTGTAGAAAAGGAGTTTTAGGAGACGGGTCTGCTCTGATTGCATCGTTGTTGTAAATGCATTCATTTCCATTTCTTTGTTTTCTTACAATTGCAGAGGCATTTTGTGAGTTTTTTAAAATCAATTAATTTTATAATAATAAAAACATATGTCATAGGAAAACAATTTCTTTTAAACAAGTTCCCTTACCCAAGTTTAAGTCTTTTAATTGTTATTTTCTCTCTCACCAATGAATCTTGCTCTGATGCCCGTGATGGGGGCAGACGTGTCTGCAACATACAGCAAGTGATAGGGTCTGCAGAAATATGTTCAGATGTGGCCAGATAAGTCTGTCTGAAGCCTTTGAGGTCTGCATGTATCTTTCTGAGGGTAAAATTAGATCTTTGCTATGTTCTGCATGGAGCCAAGACTGGAAGTGGTGTGAGCAGCAAGATGCACAGAGTTTCAGCAAATGAAACACAGATTTTCAGGTCACAGTGTCAGGGATCACAAGTTTACAGCTAAGAGCCTGGATACATTAATTTTCTTCTATGGGCCATAAAACTATTACAGCAGCCATTACTACAAGAGATGCAATACTGTGAAAAAGCCTGGCCACTTTTACAGCTGGGTCAATTGGCATGTACAGTTTTGCAATCTCCTGCATCCACAGCTGCTTCTTAGGCATGGCTAAAACCCTGGTCAAACCTCCTTTTTTAACTGATACACCTATCAGTTATTATTTTCCCATTCTCTCTATAATTATTGAATTTTTAAGGCTATGGTATGCAGTTTGTTGCTGATTCTGAAGTTAAAATGAAGATTCGTGTTCTACTTAGTAACATTTTCATATTAGTGCCCTTGGATATGTAATTTAGAGCTGAAAATATACACAGCTCCTCTGTCCTTTCCTAATGAGTTGGGTATTTAGTGACAGTACAGATGCAGGGATCTTTTATTTTGAGACAGCCAATGGGGAAGTCAAGGATGTACTTTTTATTATCCTCAAACAATGAAAAATCTTAAAGCCTTGAAAATAAATTCTTGCTAAAAGAAATATCTATGGCATAGAATCTAGATGCTTTCTTAATCTGAATTCTTAATAAAGTTAGCATAATGCATCTATTGTGTAGGGAGATATTCAGAAAAAGCAAATCAAACTTCCACTCCAGACAATCAAAAAACCATTCACAATTCACTCTATCTGGACAAATTGAGTAATAAAATAAATTCCCAGCTTGCAAGAGCTTTCCTAGAGGCAAGACACCATCTCAATAACAATATGGCCAATATGGTCTTTCTTCAACACTTTTGCATTCAGAGAATGTATAAATACAGGTGAGACAGAGTGTTTTGGTTCTTCGCACAGTAAGAGCAGAACAAAGCTGTGTCCATGCCAGGTAGGCAGGCAAATAATTGACCATTATGGGTCATAATGACACTATGAAAATTAGAACAGACTGAACTTGGGGTTTGAGGATGTTCTTAGCTACTTCTGGCTCTGTTCATTTGAGAAGTAGCTGTCTTTCAGCTTGTTGATGGGAAAAGACAAATCCTTTCTGGAAATGCTCCATAGCCTGAAGAGATTTGTCTGGTTTTTCCTACATAATGAATGGCAGTGGGGAGATCTGTGCTGAGAAAAGAATGTCTGCTTAACTGTAGTAATTAAAGATTTTGTTCCTTTTTAAAGTTTTTCTTTGAAGCTGAAAATTTCATTTATCACAAATACAAAGAAAATGTTATTAGAGGGTGTAAGCCTCTGGCATATTTTTTAGTACACAGCCATACCATGGGGATATATTGTAAGGAAGGTCCATTTGTGTTCTGCTTACTGGCTTTTACTCCTTGGAAAGATTCTTTAATGATAAATGTGTTTAAAAATCCATTACATCTGGTACATTGGGTTGTTTTCAGTTGGAAAGGGGGAAAAAGCAGCATAAACACTTTTATTTTTCAAATGCATTTCGTGCTGAAACATTCTGCTGTGGCAGAATTTAAACTACAGATAGATTGGAACAAATAATGCAGAACTGCTTTGTTTTAAAATATTGGTACAGATAAAAAATGTATTATTCAAGGGAGCTCTTTGGACTAGCTCTGAAATAATAAAGAGTGAATGCAGATGGTCTTAAATACATATGTAAGAGAGAAATTTGAGGGAGACATAGCACATGGGACCCTGCTGTGATCCCATCAGATGCTCTGCAGGGTTGCTCCCTGGCTTGTAAAGTTTATTTTTTTCTTCTTCTTTCTCCAAAGGCTGTGGTAAATATTTTCCATCTTACATCCTTTAATCTGCCCACCTTATATTATTTTCCCTTGTCTCTTCCTTCTTAGACATCCTTGCTGACAATATGATCATTGGTTGGCTTGCTTATACTTTTATTTCTTCTGTTCAATGTCCCTTCCTTTGAGGTCTTCATCTGAAAACTCTTTTGCATGGCCACAATGAATATATCTTCTCTGTACCCTACCCTGGCCATTTCTGTGCTTCATTAGAGTGTTTTCTAATTGCTTGGCAGGTACTTAGGACAGAGTCTGCTCTGGGGCCTCTGCAACACCCTCCTGCTGTTGGTTGATGGGAAAGGAGCCAGTCTCCCTCATGATACTGTGTAATTCCAAGGTCTCCCTTGTAATGCCACAGACATTGTTTAAATTTCTTGAAGACCAGACCTCACAGGACAGGTGTCAGGAAGAGCTTTTGTGTAAGAAACAACCTCAGGCATCTTGTGTTTGCTCCCAGTGAAGAGTCCATCAAACAGGTGAAGCAGGTGGAGTCTCTCCATTTTCAGAATGGTGGTTCTCAGAGTGGGGACCGCTCCTCTTGCTCTCACACTCTTCACAAGCAGCACTGACATGTTATATTTCTACCCCACAAGCAGCTGGACCTGTTCCACCCCATGCTTTTTAAAGCAGGGATCAACAGTGTTTTACTCTGCACAAACAATTCAAGGGGAAAGCAGCAGAGTGCAGGTCATACTCTGTGCCCACTTCCAATAAATGTTTAGCCTGGGGCTCGTGAAGAACATGTGTAAATTGTTGATGAGGAGTGCATTGAGGTCGATGCTCTATGCTCAGAAAACAAGAGCCAGCAGGTCTGAAGGAAGAGGTTTGCAGTGCTCATGTCCCTCTCCAGGCCAGCCTGCTGCTCGAGAGGCTTTCTGACATTGCTGGCTGCCAGCAATGAATGGCCAGGGAGAATGGCAGTAGCGGGGTTCCAGACTGGTGAAGAGTGATGGTGACTGCAGCCTGCAGGTTCCCTTCATGGCTGTGTGCATTCCCTGCATGGCTGTGTGCATTCCCTGCATGGCTGTGTGCATTCCCTGCATGGCTGTATGCATACCCGTCATGGCTGTGTGCATTTCCTGCCTGGCTGTATGCATTCCCTGCCTGGCTGTGTGCATTCCCTGCATGGCTGTGTGCATTCCCTGCATGGCTATGTGCATTCCCTGCATGGCTGTGTGCATTCCCTGCATGGCTGTGTGCATGCCCTGCATGACTGTGTGTATTCCCTTCCTGGCTGTGTGCATTCCCTGCATGGCTGTGTGCATCCCCTGCATGGCTGTTTGCATCCCCTGTATGGTTGTATGCATTCCCTGCATGGCTGTGTGCATTTCTTGCATGGCTGTGTGG
>VXBR01008870.1:225831-239059 GCA_013400215.1 Cisticola juncidis | reverse complement strand
TGGCTGTGTGCATTTCCTGCATGGTTGTGTGCATTCCCTGCATGTCTGTGTGCATTCCCTGCATGTCTGTGTGCATTCTCTGCCTGGCTGTGTGAGTTCCCTGCATGGCTGTGTGCATTCCCTGCATGGCTGTATGCATTCCCTGCATGGCTGTGTGAGTTCCCTGCATGGCTGTGTGCATTCCCTGCCTGGCTGTATGCCCTGCATGGCTGTGTGCATTCCCTGCCTGGCTGTGTGCATTTCCTGCATGGTTGTGTGCATTCCCTGCATGGCTGTGTGAGTTCCCTGCATGGCTGTGTGCATTCCCTGCCTGGCTGTATGCCCTGCATGGCTGTGTGCATTCCCTGCCTGGCTGTGTGCATTTCCTGCATGGTTGTGTGCATTCCCTGCATGGCTGTGTGAGTTCCCTGCATGGCTGTGTGCATTCCCTGCCTGGAGCCAGCAGCAGCTGAGCCCTTTTTCTGGCGCCCATCCCCAGGCACATTCCCCATTCCCTTCCCAGCACACACACGGCACTGGGGAGGCAGCTGGGCTTTAATCTCCATCCCAGCATGAGAGGCAGGGCTGACACTGTCAGGGCTGCACTGGTGGCTGCTTGTGAAGGAGCTGTCCTGCCCAGGCTGGCAGGACAGATGAGGGGGAGCTGGAGGCAGCCTCAGCCCTGGGCATCAGGTGTGTCCATGGAGACAGGCTGAGGTCAGTGCTTCAACAAAATGTGCTGAGTTTCTGCATTCAGGCTCCCTCTGGGAGGCATCTGACACACGGCTGACAGGTATCTTCTCAACCCTTTTCATGTCCAGAAGATGTAGTTAGGCAAAATGATCTCCAAACCTACAGCTTTCTCTGCCCCTGCCAACACATTGACCTGTTTGTGAGTAAATCAGCAGGGGGAAACCCTTCAGCAAGTGCCATAAATGCCCTCAGGCAAAAATCACAGTGACCCTCCAAGAGAAGCATCAGACATGGCCCTCTGTGGTAGTCCCAGTTTTAACTTTCTGTCTCCTGTCAGTAAATGGCAGCCAAGGTTTTCTGATCACTTGAGTTGTTCAGGACTAAATTAATCCACCTGCCATTACAATCAATCTTGAGGCCAAAAATACAAGGCCAGTGCTTTAGCCAGAGTAGGTGTGGAACACGCTGTAGTTGTGACTCACTTGTTGCCATGTGCTGACATGGGATAGGTTTAATTTATTCTGGGCTGGGGTGAATTAGGGGCTTGGTATTTCCAAATGTGCCTGAAGGTAGGTGGTGCAGGACCTGCAAACCTGGCAGGCACTGGGGGTCTTTGTCTCCACAGTTAATATTGTCATAATTTTAGCTAACTGAGAATCTCGTGCTTGTGTTGGTGTGTGAAAAAGAGATGATGTGGACTGAAGTACTGGTGATAAAAAAATCAGTAGGCAACACCACAGAAGGAAAAGAGTATAGTTAACTTCTGTGCTTGAGAGAACTGGGGATGGGAGGGACACTTCAAAGAAAAGACTGAAAAAGGTGTTAAATTATTTTTTCTCACTGCTGAGTTCTGCTGTACATATTTCTTCCACCCTTTCAGCAAGGAAGCTGTATGTCAGATGACATTTAATATAAACACAGCTCTCAGTAAATAACCAAGATAAGATTGAGGGATATCTTTAATATCAGCAATGTGCATAAGTGCCTTTAATAGGCATGGCACTAGCTAGAAGTGACTGCTCCTTATGAACACCTCAAATTGGCATATTCTGCAGGATCCTTTTGATGTGCAGATCTGATCTGTCTTTGAGCAGTAACTGTGCAGCTCACATAATGGTATTAGCATGTAGACCATGCAGCTCGACTCTGTAAACGTGTTCTGCTGCAGCAGATGGAGTAGCAGCTTTTTGAAATTGAGATAAAATATAAAAAACCTAGAAGTAATTTTTAATTTTTTTTCTTTTTGAGGGGAGGGGTGTGTGTGTGCTGTAATTTTGGAAGATGTCAAGATAGCAAATCAAACACCTGGACCCTCTTTAGCTAAAACTTTTATCACCATGAGATACAAATGTTGATTTAGTCTTCACAATATCAGCATTTTAATTTTCAAAAACAAAAAGTTATTTCTGATGCCCCAGTTTCTAGTTTCCTTTTTTTTTGACTATACAGAGACCTATTTTTGCAGTGACACTTCAGAAATCAAGCCTCTTCAATGAGATTTAAATTGGACATGCATTCTCCTTAGTTATTTGAAAATTATTTCAACCCAGATAGTTCTAATGTAAATATCCACCATTTATCCATATCAGAATCAGTTAATATCAGAGAAAGAGCTGAAACTGATACCAATTCATTACTGTTTTCTGTGTATGTGAAAGGAAGGAGTAAATGATACTTTCTGTTCACACTGGGCAGAAAGTGATAGGATTAAAAACAAAGGTTTAGCTAAAATCAGAAGAGCAGCTGCCTACCAGTGAGACAGTCAGCACTTGAATAGTTTATTTGGGAGGTTGAGCAATCTCTATTATTTGAAGATTTTATGAAAAGCTTAGGTACCTATCAAGAATGATCTGTTAGATCTGATACAGCTTTGCAGAAAAATATTCACTAGGTGAGATCACAAGCCTAATTTTTGTCAGTGTACATATCATGATAGATTTTATATATATATATATATATACACATATATTCAGAACTTCACATATATGATTTAATAGATACAATTAATTCTGTCCCCACATATACACATATACAACATACTAGACCAATATATACAGTTTACAGACGTGACTTGATCATTTATATTTAGATTTCTAATTTTTCACACTGTGGAATGAAAAGCTAATCAGTTTAATAATAATGAAGGCTGGCAAGTGCAGAGCAGATGCAGAGGTTTTGCTAAAGAGCTCATTCTTCCTTTTCAGCTCCAAGAAAACTCTGCAGCTGGGCCACAAGGTGGCAGATGAGCTGCAAAAATTAGATTATTAGCTACAAAATAAAAAGTAAGATTGCAAATGACAAGTTAAAAAAAACCCAACAATTAGGAGTGGAGCTGTTGCCGTGCTTTTGTTTTCCTTGAAATTCAGCATTGCTTCTCATTTTCATTCCATAACAAAGTAAACCAAATATCCCTGTCTCCATTGCAACAGGTTTGGGTTCTGATTATACTCGATGGTAAAAAAATCAACCACAGTAATTTTTTTGGGCAGGCTCCTTGCTTTGGGTATTATTCCAAAATAATACTGATTTTGGCCTTTCATCAGTGTTTGGACTGAAACAGCTCAAGCATAAATTATTTTACAACTGATGGTTTGGAGTTATAGTGAAGAAGTTTTCCTGACACTGGAATGTAGCAAATGCACTTTGTGTTTGTGCTGGAACCCTCCCTGCTGGATGAAATGGCTTTGTGTATCTGCTGAGCGTGGCAGGAGAGAGAGGAGTGATAAAAACCTGTTTTCTGCAGTTCAGAGTTGATCAGAAAAGTGAGCAGGGGATCCTGGCTCTGTGGCTCATCCACTGCCTGGAAGATCATTCTCTTCCTGCTGCCTCACCAGCTCATTATTTTTCCTGAACTACAGACAGACTGCTCTGCACACTTACAACCAGTGTTAAAAAATCCTCCTGAACTGCTGTGATTTTCCTTCTGGGATGGACTAAATTACAGTCATTGTCTGAATCACTGCCCACCTCAACAAACATGCAGCGGACAGGAAACAAACTCTAATTAATTTCATTCTTCATTTCAAGAAGACTGAGTTCTCCTTCAGCTTTGTCTCTGAGGCTGATCTGAACCTGCTCTTGCAAGAACCATCTGCAGCACAGATTAGCCCTGAGAGAATGACAGCCCCTCACTAGCATTAAAAAAACCTAATTGGAGCAAAGACATGCTGCTTCTTAATGGAAACATTAATAATGGACCCATTGCTTTTGTAGTTTTAAATAATTTTACTGAATAATTAAACAGAAATTTATTCTTTTTGTTTTGAAAGCAGTCCTCTCATTTTTCAGCTTGTGTTTGTTATGCTGTTGTTGATTTTGCTGTGTTTGATCTTATGTTTGCTATAATGATATATACTGGAGTACTTTTAAAATGTAATAAATGAATTTGCTGGCTGTGGTCTTACATAAGGCTTTGCAATTATATGAGTGAATGTTTTGTTTTAAATAATTCAGCCAGTATTAATCAAAAATTCTTATTTAATAATCACTTGGTTCTGTCTCTTCTGTTTATTAGTTTTCTTTTTATTAAAATAGTCTCTCATAAGTTATAGGAACTCTCTGAGTATGTCCCAGAGAGATCCAGTGACAGTCAGAGTAAGTGGCAGAAAAAAGATTCCTGTCAATGTTTTTTCAAAGGCTTATTGTGTTTCTGTTACATTTTTTAACTCCTTGTCCTGAGAGCAAGAAAGGCCAGATTTTCAGAGTGCAGAAGGGAAATGCTTACAGTGGTTTTTGCCTTGTGCTTGCTAATGATTAGATTAAGTATAATTCTGCAAAATCAAGGACTTATATTTTCTCTGTTTCAAAGGAAAAGTACAAATTAGCTTCTACTACAAATTCAGCTTATAGTCAGGGAAAGAGGGAAAAAAAGATTTTAGGAGATTGGCCTGGTTTCAGGTGGGGTAGAGTTAATTTTCTACCCAATGGCTGGTACAACTCTGCATTTTGAATTTAGAATGAGAATAATGCTGAGAGCACACTGTTATTTTAGTGTCTGCTGAACAGTGCTTACTTTAAATCAAGGTCTTTTCAGCTTTTCACACCAGAGAGGAGGCTCAGGAGCAGGGAGGGGACATTGCCAGGACAGCTGACCCCAACTGGCCAAAGGGATATTCCAGACCACCACATGGCACTGGAGTGTAGAGTGTGGGAAAGCTGGCCAGGGGCTGCTGCTTGGGAACTGCCTGGGCATGGGTTGGTGGGGGGAGAGAAATTGCTGTGTCCATCATTTATGTATTATAATTGTTATTGATCATTATTATTCTTTTCCCAACATCTTCTGCCCCAATTAACTGCCTTTGTCTCAACTCAACAATTTCACTTTTTTTCCCGAATTCTGTCTCCCATCAGAGTGTGAGGGAAGGAGGCAGTGCCTGTGTGGTGTTTAACCAGGACAGATAAGAGTTTTCTGGAATCTCTCAGCTGGAGAACACGATTGGTAAATCCCTGGTCTCGTGGTGATGTGAGCATCCATCACTTTGGCTGACCTTGGGGGAGCCAAAGGCATTCAGAGCCTCTCAGTGTGAGCACAAGTCCTGGAAGAATCAGCAGCAGGGTGGAATGGCTTTGTGCTGGAACTGGCACAGAGAATTTTCTGATTTGGAAGTGCTGATTTGCTCTCAGCTGTAGCACTTACACTTAATGATATGAAGTAATTTGATTCAGGTAATATTGTTCACTCTTCTCCCTTGCATTTTCTGATTTGTCTTGTTTATGTATTTCTGTCCCTGAACAGTGGTTCCAACAAAGCCTCATCACTGCCAAGAGGTTGTTTTTTACAGTTTACACAAACCTTATACAAACAAAGTGCTCTTTTTAAATCAGGTCTTTTGGTATTTCTAGTCAAAAAATGAACCCACTGGGGTTTGCCATTTAATAAACTCTTTTCTTAGGGGAGAATCACATATGTTTTTAGTTGTACTGAAAAAATTGAGTATTTGAAAGTTTAAGCAGGGGGAAATGGCAGTTAAGAAGTTATGAGGAAGGCATGGTTTGTTAAGCCTGCTGGACATTTTCAGTCTTCTAAATCATATTTCAAGTTTTGTCTGATATCCTGAATTAAGTCAATATTCTTTTGAAAAAATTCAAGCAGCAAGATTTTTTGCACAGGAGTTCCTTGCATAGATGACTCCAGATAAATTCATCTTCCTTGGCTTCCTTTACAGGAACCAGAGTCAAAACATGGGACTCATAGGGTGCTATTCTACTCATCCTAAAATAATTTAAATTAATCACATGCTGAATCATCTAATTCTTCCTGATAACCGTAAAGAGACACTCAGGTATTTGTTTGGCAGCTGACATGGTTTCTGTGGATATTTAAAGTGAGATGAAATCCCATTCACAGGGACTTTGTGAGATAAGGCAGGAAGGTTTTATATAATGTGGCAGTGTAAGAACTGAAATGGTGTAAAGCTGAATTCACTGCATGAGTCAGTGATGCTGTTGTCAAGGTGTGTGGGACAGCTAAATCTAAATAGTGATAACAGAATCTGACTTTTTACATATTTCTAGTTACAATACCATGATTATCTACCCTATTATGCCATAGTTACAATAGTAATTATATAATTAGGAGTTACTATGCTGTGATCTATTTCCTAGGTCAGGAAAAGGAGGAGAAGGTGTCTCTGGAAAACTGAACTAAAATCATTAGTAAGTTAAAAGTCTGTGTCCTTTCTTTATGGATTAGGTTTGAACATAATGTTTATAATTTAAAATGGGCACTTAATGAATTTTTGCTAAGAGTCCTGTCTGGGGGTTGTAAGGTATTTTGTGCACCTTTTATAAAGGGCTGATTTGAGAACTTGAGAACTAAGGTGGAGAAGCTGTGGCTTTGTGATAGCTATGGTTGAACATTATCCCCATTTTATAACCTACTTTATGCTAGTTACACAGCAGAGTAAATGGATTTTGTACTTTGAAGGGAAGTTTTTTCCTGCCATTAGAGGCCTGAATGTATATGAAAACCTGTTTGGCTGATGGACAGTGGGATGGGGTGGAGAGAATCCAGAAGATGGGATTGGAAGTTGTGGCTCTTGACAATCTTGGTAGGAGACGTCCTGAAAATGAAATTGCTAAATCAAGGTAGCATCTGCATTCCTACTTCTGCTTTCTTAGAAATGAACTCTTGAGTGTAGGAATCTGTAAAAGGAACGGAAAATGTTATGAGAGACACTTGGGAAAAGGCAAGGTGGAGGTGATGATGGGTTGGGAATATGTTCCCACTGATCCTGGCAGCCTGTGCCAGTCAGAATCTATCACTAGAGAGAATTTCTTGTCTCAAACACCCATTTATCCTTCATGTAAAGAGCCTGCAGGAGAATACTGGTACATTGCAGGAGACAAAGGACTGCCAAAGTGGATTAGCTGGAGTCAGCCTTCTCCATATCGTTTTTATTGGAGTTCTGAGATTAATTTTATGTCCTTTGGTATTGTTATTTCTGTCTCTTCCAGTGACAGAAAATACAAAGGAGGGTGTTTTCAGGGATTTAGGGTGTGTGTACTTTTTCTTGGCTATCTTCTTTCTGAATAGTTCCTCCTTGCAGTCAATAATATTTCACGCAGGTATGAGCTGGAAAAGTTCTACATGAGTCATGGTTGTACAGTGCTGAGAAGATGCTATCAAGGGCTGAAGCTGCAGCATATTGGTTTTCCTTCTCACATCCTACACCACAGATAAAAGATACATGTCAGTCAAAAACATGTCCATTTGGAGGAAATGTTCTTAAAAAAATCTGTATTATCTGTTCTGTTGGTTTTTTTTTCTGTATTTAATTTTTTTTTATTATCATGTCAGCCAATCCTTTCACTGAAACCTCCTCAGACTAATGTTTGTGAGGGAGGAAATACACACCAGCAATTGCAATGCTCTTCACTCTAGTGCACCACTCTTTAAAATGCAGCAATGCTACTTGGAACTGATTTTTAAAACAGGAGGTTTCCTCTGGACTGGATGAAGATGTGCTGGGTGACAAATTCAGATCCTTTGCCTCCAACTGTTTGGCACTGGCACAATGTCCACGTGCCAATCCATGTCCATATTGCCAGGTTCTCTTATGTTCCAGAGTAATCTGCTGGGAATGGTCAAATCTGCCCAGGAATCTTGCAAGATTCTGGGAGATGTTGGTCAAAACTGCCCTTGGAAGCCCTCTGTCAGTGTATCAGCACAAACTGCATTTCAAAGTCTGGGGATGTTGCCTGGCATCTTTCAGTTTAGTAGTGAGATATGGCTTCTGCAATAATCAGAGTTACATATATTTTGATATCACAAAAGCCAGTACTCAAAAAGCTACCTCTATCAGCAAAGTTAGGGTTATGTGGCAGTTATGTGTGCTGTCAGTAAAAACCTCGGTTTATAGTCTCTGCAGTGGAGGATTAGAGGGAGAATTCATGATTCAAGAATTCAGAGACTAAATTTTTCTATTAGATAGTATTCCTTTTTGATAAATCTATCTTAAAAGCCAGAGTTCTCATCATTCCATGGCTGTCTCCATACACAGATGCAGCTGCCTCCCTTCAAATACTCTGGATATTGGTAGGAAGAGAATCTATTGACTTTGTGGCTTTTGGTGGGAAGTGAATCCTTGACCTTCAATACCAAGAGTAAGATGTGAGCCAGTGGAGTAAACCTTTCAGCTTTAGGAAATCAGTGGATTATTACAGACACTGGGGCTTGCTCTTAGATGAAGACATGATTATACACTAACCCAGTATATTATTACACTTTCATTTTCTCTATTGAAAGGTCTATTACCCTCTCTGTAGCATGATCTAATATCTGCTGAAGTCAGTGTGAGCTTTCCATTGAGTTTAATCGGCTCTGATTCATGATCTAAATGTGGGAGCCTGTTCATCCCAGATAGAATTAAGCAGGATATAAGAACTGTGAAGAGCTGATCTTTAAAATCTTTGTATTTATCTCTAGGTCTGCTTCTCTGTATACATCTGTTTTCCATGTAAACACTTTGACATAATAGAATATCTGTCTGAAGATGGTAACATAATGTGTGAAGGAATCCAGCCTAAATTTAATCAAGTGGTTTTAAAGGGCAACTTAGGTAAAGCTGATAGAAAGAAAAAGGAGATTTGTGAGTGAAAGGAAAAGAAAAGGTAGGAGTTCTTATGAATAACTTTCCCAAAGAAGAGAAACGTGCAGTTTCATGGTGGATATTTTCTTTCTGCTGCTCTAAAAAACTCAGCTATCCTAGATCTGATAAACACACTCTCTTAGAACAGTTTTTTTCATAATCAGCATTTTTTAATCATCAGCATATATTTCTTTTGTTTGAGGTTAATTTCCTACTTTTTTTTACTCTGTGACCACAATAAATTTATTTTGAAGGTTTTTTTTTTAATCTGAGTATTTTTCACAGATATTTTGGTCACTCTCACTAAAGGCTGATTCACACAAGGCAGAGCGGACCCAACCCAAATCTATCAGCAAGGAATCAGCTCTCTGAGACTGTGCAAATAATATGGAAAATATTCCCATATTTTTAATCTTGAAGCATGGGAAATAGGTCCTATAGTCGAAGTTTTTATTTATTTGAAAATTTTACCAGAGGAAAATGCTCTGATAAAGGCAAGATTGGGCCTTTAGGGCAGTTTTATGTTGCAGAAAATGGCTCTCAGTCATCCTCAAGTACCTGACCTGAATTTGTTAATTATCCTTTTACTACTCTGTACATAATTGGCCAGGTCAAACCAAAGGGTTGTCTAGCAGTTCATCCTGTGGCTGATACTGAGTAGGTGTTGATTTTCAGGAAACATTTAGGAGACCAACATCAGTTGTACCCAGAGGTGCCCTGCAGTGTGTAGCCCTCATCTTCTCTTAGTCAGCAGCTCAGCACCTTTCTGAGTTCCATAATTGCTGTTATGTTTTACAGCCAGTCTCAGCCCTCCCCTCTGGTGGTCTAGTAAATTTTCCAGCAGAATTGGGGACTTTGTAATATATTCCTTTCTTGGCAATTCCAGCTCATTTGCATATATTTTAATGGCAATTCATTCACCAAGAGACACTAAGTTAGACTCCAAAAGGGGCTGTGTGTGCTACAGTTCTGCCCACGCCTCATATCTCCCCATTTTCACTAACTGGTACAACTGCACAGTGACAAATCTTCCAAATTTCCACCAGTGGGAATTACCTCTGCTGGAAAGCAGGCAAGGATATCAGCCTGCAAATTGTGGTTGATTGCCATGAGGAGTCCATCCAAATGGAACTGTAGCTGTTGCTTGGCTACAGCAGTAGATGGATCACTTTAAACCTATAGTATAGACAAGGATAGACTATAAATCAGCAGAAATTCTCAGTGGACAAGCTATTTTCAGTCACAATTATTTATTGTGGTGGAAATTACCATGCATTTGATGTGTGCATATATAAGGTGACAGGATACAACGACTGGGAGAGCATTACATGGGGTATGGCTGCAGGCTGCTGGGAGAAAATTCTGCTTTGCATCCAACTCAGGGAGAGACTGACACCACTCAGATCTTCCACAGTTTGTCACTGCCAGTAGGGAAATCACCTGGTATTACACTCTCTATAAGCAAAGGAAAACTATCATAAATCAGCCACTAACTTTTAAAATAAAAAATATGTATTTTAATAATAACACAGTGCTGACAACTCTGAGCTCTCTGAAGGGCTCACAGATGTTTGCATCCAAAACCCTCTGCAGAGAGCAGAAGTAACCTAAGGATTTGGGGCTAGGCTTACTGGATTTCCCTATCTCCCCCTTTATCTTCCAGCCAAAAGGCATCAACATCAATTACTGTGCATACTGTAGGAAATGAGAATGCTTTTCATATTGTATTATTGGCCTGTAAATCATTTTTTGATTCACTTAACCTAGAAGCTCAAAACAGAGGCTGAATCTTGTGTTAGATAGCAAAAAGGCAGGTGTAGAATGGGGAACACTATGGCTGTGTCTCTATTTTCTCCTGGCAGAGGAAGGGAGTGGCCATGGACCAAACCCAGGTATCTTCCCCCTGAGGGCTCCCATGTTTACACAGGCCCTGCCAGAAAACAGTTTTGAGGATGCGTCTCCATCCCACAAATTCCCTCTTCGCCATCCTTCTCCTCTCTCATGACTCTTCACCACTTGGTCCAAAGAGGTAGAAGAACAGAAAGCAGTGAGAGGAAGCTGGAAAACACATTGTGGAAAACACAAAGTCTCCTGTCTGGAGGTCCAGGGCATGTTTGTGTGACACAAACTCTGTGCCTTTTGGGCACCCTGAGCTGTAGGATGTGTCCATGCTCTGGACTTGTTGATCTTAGATGTCTTTTCCAACCTAAATGATTCTATGATTCTCTGAAGCATGTTGTGCTTGCCCCACAAACAGGCAGAATAATTTGGATTGTGACATTGGCTAACACCATTGGATATTAATGTTAGATTTGGCTAACACCAGACCTGTGGATGAGCATTGCTGTTTAGAGAACACCATGAAGTTTCTACTGCAGAGAACCAACTTATTAATTCAACTTTCTCCTGTAACAACATGACATCCCTAGGGAGCTGGTTCAGACAGGAAATGAGGAGAAAAAGGAAGAAGATATAATTTAGGGCAACAGTAATTTTTTTTGACATTCTCATTTTGATGCACTTAGCAGGGGTGGGCAGTTTGTCTGATCAGATTTACATCTGACCTAATGCCCTCAGTCTGCCTTAATGTCAGTGGAGACAAGCAGACACTGCAAAGGCATGACTCAGCTCCTGAAAGCAGACATCTGAGTCAAGACAAGCCCCCAGAAGTGCCCATTTCTTTACATTGATTATACAGAGCAAATATAAGTGCTCACATTACAGATATATAAAGATAAGGGTCGTGAATACGCTGTAGAAAAGCACTTTCTACCTGTCCATCCACCAAATGTAAAAGAAGCCATTCAATAATATGATTAAATCTTTTGGGCAGGAAATATCTTGACATGCTGGTGCAGGTAAAAGTCTGGGAACAGCACTAAAGGCTCGCAGAAATATCAGAAGAGAAACAATAATCATTTATGTGTCTTATTTCACAGGGTGGAAACTCAACTGCTACACTGAGATCTGTCATGGGATCTATGAAATATGACTGACATTAAAAGTTAAAAAAAGGTAATTTGGTAACCTCATAACTATTCTGGGTTAAATTAGATTTTATCATTTTAGAGGATTAGGTTTCCACATAAACTTTTATTGGCTACAATATCTTTATTACTTGACTCAAATAGGGTCTGGTTTTCTGGATCTTATTTTGGTCTTGCAGAGATACTTAATTTTATTAGATTGTTTGATCTTGCCTAAGTGTAGCTGTTAATCAGTCCCTTTCTACATCTTTCTACTTCTGCCTTTTCTGGTAGATTGTTTCTGCCATTAAGACCAAAATCTGCTAGCCTTAGTAAAATCCATTTTGCCTATTGCTATAATAGGAAAATTTAAGATGATTTCCAGCACAGATGCTTTTCAGAGGGCTTCTCTCAGGTATATCAAGGAAGACCATGGCTATTTTGGGCAGCTGTTTTCACTTGCCTCTGTGTTTTTTAATATTCACTGGTCAATAGTCCCACACAAAATTTGCAATGAATTTCTGAGGATTTAGATCAAGTTTTGCTTACATATATAAAAATATCAGGCTATCCCTTTTTAATTTCATATATTGCACTAAAATATATGTAAATGCTGTCAACAGGGAAAGTTGTGAGATATTTTTTGGTTTGTGTTTCTTCTCATATACAGATTTTTTCTGAGTTAACCTAGTCTCAATCCTGTTGAATCTCAAAGATTTTTAAATGCCTTTTTTTCTGTCTTTTTACTGAAAAATAAAAATAGCATGCTCAAAATAAAAAAAAAAGGAATGGGTATTTGTTATCTATAAACAGAAAGAAATAGAAGGTTGTTTTGTTAGATTTCTAGCTATACATCTTACACAGCATAGAAAGATACTGCCAATTTATGCAGAAAATCGAGGAATAAAAATTAACAAGGAGAATGAAAAGAAAACTGGTGTTGGAGTGATCTTTTCTTTCAGCATCTACAGTCCAATCTTACAGAAGTCCTAATTTATTTTTACACTACCCTGGGTATAAAAAGCTAAAAATGGAGTTAAATTAGCTGTTGTATATTCTATAGCACACTATGTGCATGTATAGTTTCTAAGCAAACACCAATGTTCAGAATATACACAGAGATTGAAAGGCACAGCTGAGAGTCTGCTGTCCCAAACTGGATTAGATTCAAAGGAGATAATGAGGTGATAGGAAGGATGCTCTAAAGTTGTTTATTTTATATTTACTGTGGACCTCTAAGGACCCCCATAGGGCGTTGTTAGTGGGTAGGCAGTCAGTCCACATCATCATCTGGTTATAATTTTGGTCTTTGCATCAGTGAACACAAAAAGTGACTGCAAATATATAATGGGTTCAAGAACTGCTGGAATTTATGGTGGGGTTGTGTCTTTCCTTTCCTTTCCTTTCCTTTCCTTTCCTTTCCTTTCCTTTCCTTTCCTTTCCTTTCCTTTCCTTTCCTTTCCTTTCCTTTCCTTTCCTTTCCTTTCCTTTCCTTTCCCT
>VXBR01008870.1:112235-225298 GCA_013400215.1 Cisticola juncidis | reverse complement strand
TTCCCTCTTTTTCCTCTTTTGCAGTGTTTGCCTCATATGATGCAGTTTCAGCAGACAGGATGTAAATAGCCAGACTCTTTAGCCTGCCCCTCAAATAAATGAGAGTTTTTCTCTGTTCCCTCTGTTGGCCTATGGGGGGTACTGAAATCCTTTTTGTGTACCTGGCCATTTCCATTGTCTCTGGAGGGTTGTGTAACTGGTTCACCAGCAGCACCCATCCTCTTCATCTGGTCCCTTCACAGCTCCCTCCACCGTGTCTGGGACAGCAATTTCCCCCTGATGTTGGTTGTTTGCAGCACAGTGACTTCTAGCATGGAAAAGTGATGCTCAGGCAGCAGTGACCCAGCACTGCGTGCTCCTCTCTCAGCAAGCAAATCAAAAGAGAGTTTCTCCCTCTTCTAGACTGTTCCTGGGCTCTGGCAGCCTGTGTCATATGGTTTGTGTACATAATGCACTCTCTGCAGCTAAGAATTGGGCCTGAAAGGAGAAATTGCTGCAGCAGCTCAGTGACATTTTTTCTGTAGCTTTATTTTTCTTGTCCTTACCAGTTCATTCCCCTCCAGAAGTTTTAACAGACTGAGCAGGACTTTGTGACAGAAAATCTCAGTTGTGCAAAATTCAGTCTAACAAACTCCCTACAGTACAGAAACAATATTAACAGTAGATGATAATTAGAGCTATTGGAGCCTGATTGTTAATTGGGTTGTTACAAATGGAACACGTGGATCATTAAAAGGACATCAAACATGGTGGCTTGCAGGAGGGACATCGGGCTTTGGCAAAGACAAATTGTTCATTAAGGCCATATGATGACTGTAAGTAGCAGTAGTTAACACCAAATTTCACTCTAATGGGATGCTCTTTGGTGCCTGTCTAATTTCCCTTATCTTCTTGTGCTTCTTTAATGGGCTTTTTCTTTGCTGTTTGCTATCTTTGGCTTTGTCACTGTCAGCTGTGCTCGCTGGCCCTGGCAGTCTCCTGACAGGTTTTCTGTTTGCCTGTTTGTTTGTGCAGCCTTTTTTAACTGAGCCACTGATGTACACCAGACCCATCAGTCCTTTTTAGCTTGGTAGGAGCACTCCAGTGCACATGAGAGTCTCCTAATTTCTCTTGATTATTCTGGTTGTTTTCTCTTTTCTGTTCCACTGTGGTTACCAGCAGAGCAAAAGTGCCAGGCTTAGAAATACCTGTTGCTCTACACCCAAACTGAGTGAGCAGAAGCAATCCCACCAAAATGACAGAATATAAAATCAACAGAAGCAAAATCAGGAGAGGGCCTCAATAAAAAGATCCTCCACGTGTTCTGAGGTGATACTGTAGTGCTCTAAGAGAAAGTTGGCTCTGGAAAATCATTTCAGCTAGGATATCCTAGATATTTTAGACTAATTTCAGGATAGACCTTTATTTTTCTAGTATTTAATTTCCAGGGGAGTTCTGCACTCAGCAGCATTTGGCATTTGTCCTCTGATGGACAACTGGCAGCTCATTAGTCCTGTATTTAACTGGTTTTTAGTCACACCCTCAAGCTTTCCATCCCTTCAGTTGTACAGATACTTTTATTGAATTTCACTTTTTTTTTCCCCAGGACTTTCCAGAATCTTTTAGCCCTTGCTTGGAGAGAGGAAACCTAAAAAAATTTCTGAGGGCATGGGGCTGGCCAAGAAAGGGGTTAAGAGGTGAGGGATGCTCTATTCCAGCTTAGTCCCAAATAAGTGAGGGACTAGCTGAAGGTGCCAACAAGAGAGCTGGAGAGTGACTTTTTGCAAGGGCAGAGATAAACAATGTGGAATGGCTTTAAACAGACAGAGGGTAGGTTTAGATTGGATATTAGGAGGAAATTATTTACACTTAGGCATTGGAACAGGTTGCCCTGAGAAATTTTGGAGGTCCCATCTGTGGAAGTGTCCAAGGCCAGGCTGGGTGGGCTCTGGGGAACCCAGGGTGGTGTCCCTGCATGGACAGGGTGGTTGGAATGAGATGATCTTTAAGGTCTCTTCCAACCCAGATCACTTTAGGATTCTGCTCCATGACTTCTGGGGCTCATGGCAACTTGTTTTCACTTTGATTCACCCTTGAGCAGTGTCTCATGCTGTACTTTACATCCAGAGGGATCTGTTTGGGTGCAGCCATTCCAGGTCTTCACCTGCAGACCCAGTGCCGGGAGCTTTATGAATTGATCAAATCCTTACGTGCTTGTGCAATCCATGTGGAGCAGAATAACCAGACACTGCTCTGGGGAATGGGGCTGCCAGTTTGGCATGCATCTCTGCTTGAAAAATGAGGCTGAATAAATTCATGCAGATACCCTGTCCGTCAGCTGCTGCTGCTGTGTGGTTCTGAGGAGTGTGAGAGTCATTTGTGTCCTTCAGAGACGAGCCTGCAGCAGACACATGGTGTGATAATAGCATCCATCTCCACACAGGCCTTGATTCTGCTGCTGATTCTGTCAGCAGAAGGCTTTTCTGAGAGGAAACCCTCTGACCCAAGGATTCCCCAGGCTGGGCAGGGCCATCTGCAGGAAGGTATTTGTACTGTGGTGACCTGTGCTCCATAGGGATAGATATCACTTTGATAAAAACTTACTTTCATAAAGACAAAGTGATATGTCTCTCTTATTGGTAAGATTAATATATGTATTCTAAACACTGTCTCCTAAGCTGTCCTGCTTGAATTTGGGGTAATAAAAATGCTATTTCTTTCTTCTTCTTGCTTACACTACCCTTCAGTTGAAGAAACAGCTTTTCAAAGGAGAGAGAACACCGTGCAATGCTTTAATCTTTGTAAATGTGGAAATCTGATCTTTATAATCACTTCCAATTATTTCTTATAGCAGACCTTTCTAACCCTAAGAGGTTATTGATGTAATTGTGTTTCCTTCTTGTTAGGCAAATGATATCCTGTAAAGTGTCTTGAGCAAAATTAATGGCTCCATTTTCTATTGATCTGTTTGGCTCATGCAATTGATTTACCTTTCAGCACTGATTGGCTGATGATACTCACAGTCAGAACTGATAAATAAATCCTTATCTAGTGCAAAGCCTCATGAAAGAAATTGCCCACTGAAACCTTTCTGTTTTCAATAGATGTTTAACTGATGCAGAAAGGAGATTTGTCACAATAAATAAAAAACTAAGGGGTGTTGGGTTTGTTTTTTGTTTGTTTGTTTGTTTGTTTGTTTGTTTTTGGTGGTTTGTTTTGTTTTAAATAATGGGAGAAGGTAATTGCTTACAACAGAATCCGCATTTTCTTGTCACAGGCAGACTATTCTCTATGGAAAATACCCTTGTCCCTAATATATCCTTCCCTTGTAATTTTGCCTGATTATCAAGTTCACTAAACCAATCAAATATGAAAGGTGGGCAATGGATGCTTAATGATGTGAAGCTTCTCTTTTCTGTGGTGTTACCACCAATACCTTGGTGTCATCCAGCCAGGAGTCCAATATGGGACATTTCTAAATCAATCCTTACCCCCACTGAAAGGGATCTACCAGCCTGCAAATGCACAGGCAAAGCCTCTTTAAGACACTGGAGAACCACTTGCTCCTTCCTTTTCCTCTCTAATCATCTTCAGGACTATCTTTTAAATGCTGAAGTTACCAAATGCATATAGATATGTATAAAGTTTTTCCAAAAGTGTCAAAGACTTAAAAACTCAAAAGCAAAGCCTGGGGTGTCATTGTGCAGCATGGGTTCAGCTGTGAAATGTACTTGGATCCACTGGCCTGTGCCAGTCCTGTTTTGGGGGACAGAAAGGGTCTGGAGACCATTGCCTTATGAGTAATTTAACTCTCTGGTCTCAAGTAGCGGGCTTGGATAAGAAGTTGACAATTTCTACCACCTCTAAACACGAACAAAAGTTGTTTGTGTTCAGTACTCAAGCTGTTGGCAGATTTTCTACCTGTATAGCACCACAGGGGGGTCAGAATCCCAGAGCTAAAGAATTAGGTACTATTGACATATGATTTTAAAGGGTGTTACTGTAAATTGAGAGAGAGTTCAGCCATCCCTGGAAACATACAGGACAATCAGGACCCCAAACCACCTTCCTCATGCTGAAGTTAAGTAGTATGATACTTTTTTTGCAGAAGCAGTACATGAGAGATCTGCTTCCACAGGAGTTGCTGAAGGTCGGAGATGATGAGATAATCAGAATTGGGCCCTTTGATTTTTTCTGATGTTCTGTCCTAACCTTCTAACCTTCTAATCTGCTGCTTCTTTCTGTCAGAAACTGCAGAGCAATATTAATTTCTCTCACACAAACCATATGCTCTTGTTAAACAGCCTCCTGCACCTGGCTCTTGGCTGCTCGAGAGCTCCTTTGCATATCCCACTCTCTAATTGCCAGCCTCAGTGACCTTCAAGTGCTTTGTGCAAAATGCTGGAGAATGACCAAGAGCAACGTTTTAATAACTTCACTAGCATGTTAAAATGTGATGGGGGGAAAAAAATCTACTTTATTGTATGGAACAGCTGGTACTCATTTCAGTAGGATTTACCAAAAAACTTTTTTGCTTCTGGGTTTAGGATGACTCATAATTGATCCCAAGAGGAGAGCTCAACTAATCTCTGAACAAAACATAATTATGATAAGTATTTTGGAAAATTTAATTATTCTGCCCTTGGGAACTTACAGCCTTCAGAAGAGATCTGCTTCTTACCACTTTTATTTGGACTAGTGATTTACAAAGGGACAAATAACATTTAACTCCCATCATAAAACAACCTTAATTTTGGCCTCATTAAAAAATTAATCAAAGCACATATACTTTACTCTGAATGGCAATAGTGTGGCCAAGACCCAGGTCTTCAAAGGTATGCAACGGTCCAGATGGGAATTAGCCATCTAACACTCAGTGATTTTGATGGAATTATTTACTTAACAGCTGTTGTGGGTCTGAGACTAAATCCTAGTGGGGAAGTGGCTACCAGCTGGCATTTGTGATGCTGCATAAATGCTGATGTGGCACAGCAGTGGCTGAGATACTGAAAGAGCAGTTCTGGCACTGCTGGCTGATAAATGTGGGAGAGGATGGTTCGGGCAGCAGAGGGAGAGAGGAATGTCAGTGCCCCCAGGCAGAGTGAGGAAGTTTCACACAAGGGGAGCAAAGACCCCACTTTTTCAAACTTTAGAAGAAATTTTCCATAATTCACTATTGCTCTATTGCTCAAGAGTATTGACAAACATCTTCTGATTGTTGTCAACACACGGAGCCAGCCCTGATGGATTCACTCAGCCCCAGGTTTGGGCAAAGCAACAACTGCCTGCATGTGAAAATCCTGCAGTATCTGTCAGCTCTGGAGCTGTTTGGGCTGCAGGTGTCCCAAGGAGTTTTCTCCACCAGTGCCACTGCTCAGAGCATTTTAGAGGTGGTCCACTAGTAAAGTGGGTATGTATAATTATTTTATTTTGGTATGCCTATACATTACTGGGGAGGGTTAAATCTTCAGGAGACTCCAGTAAGTACTGCCTGCTGTGCTGTGGGCAATATTCACATTATCAGCACTCTTGGAGAGCTGGAGAAACTGTTCTGCAAAATAGAAATCCATGGGTTGGTGTTCACAGACCTCTCAGTCAATTTATTTGTCTTGCAAATACACGATTTATTTTGTAATTTCTGCAAAATATCAAATCCAAATTCAAACTCAAAACTGGAAGTCAGGTTGGAGACCCATTCATCTTCATCATCACCAGTAATAGGAGTTTTTGGGTCACGATGCCCTTGTACAAATCTGTTAGCCTTCAGCTGGACTGTAGGATTTTTGCAGCTGGCCTCAGTGCATTGTTTGCTCTGACTATAGAGTTATACAATAGCAAAAGTACATTCCTGTCTGTGACTTCTGCTTTTGATGTGCAAGGTGATCTTCACTGATGAGCTTTTTTTCCCTAATGTTTATTTTCTACGTTGTTTATGAGCATTTCAAACAGCTTTCTTTCTTTNTCTCTCTTTCTCTCTTTCTCTCTTTCTCTCTTTCTCTCTTTCTCTCTTTCTCTCTTTCTCTCTTTCTCTCTTTCTCTCTCTCTCTTTCTCTCTCTTTCTTTTTTCTCCATCTTTTCTGGAAGTTTTTATTGACACTAATGCTTGGCAGTTGTTTAAATTAATAATTGAGTGGATTCAGGTTTAAATATTGATTAATTGGGTTCAAAGTGGCTGGCTACACAAAGGGTTGGCACACTTGAGAAGGGCAGGAAGAAAAATACCATATTTATTGTGTGGTTTTGTCATAAATTACTAAAAAGCTTTAAAAAGTAGTATAAGTTTTTCAGCTCCAGATCTGATCTTGCTGTAAGAAGAGAATATAATTTCCACATTACACTGCTCTAAAGAAAGAATGTGTGATATGCCCATCTTAATGGCAGAGAGGCAAAGAAAATCCAGCCACCACATCCAGATGTTCTTGTAACACCATTGTGGTGCCTGATTGTACTTGAATTCTGGTTGGTGTTTGAAATCCAGATCCATTTCCCAAACTGTACATTCCTCACCAGCCAGATTAAAGTTCTCCCAAATGATCAGATCATGAATGATTCCTAATATCCACCCATATGAAAGTTTGGAGTCTTTGAATTTATGGTGCAGTTATGTGGCCCTGTGGAAAATCCTCAGCTGAAAAAAACTGTTCTGTTAAAATCAGGAAAGTCACAGTGATTTAGAACAAAACTGGAATAAATTTTCTTAGCAGAGGCAGTTATTGGAAGACAGAAATATCCTGCAGGATACTGCATCCCAATGGATCACTTATTTCATGAAGCAATAGAAACTCTCAATTGCAGATCTCTTCTGCTATCTCCTGCATCTCCATGTCTTGTATCAGCAGGCAGCAGCTGCGTGACCAGGGCAGTTACACTTCTGAAATCAGGAGATTTGGTGTAGATGTGCTATGGCAAAAGTGGGGTCAGAGTTTGGTTTCCTGTTTTTATACCTTAGATATATTTCAGTGTTAGATCTCTGCCTAGATGGAGACTGGGCAGGGAGAGCTGGGTTTGAGAAAGAGATAGAACCAATTCGATCAGTAAGCAGGAAGAAAAAGCAACTCTTCTACTTGCTGAGCCATACAAAAAAACCCATTTTTCTTTCACAGAAAAACCCAAGGAAGTGATTTTTCATTCTGGGAGAAACTGCAGAAGCAACATGAAAAGTGCTTTTTCCAAGGATTTTTCTCAAAGGCAGATGCACCTCGAATCCCAATGACGACAGAGGGCTGGTGTGCTGTGCAGTCCCCATGCTCCAGAGGAGGATGGGCTGTATCAGTCCTGAATTACAAGTGAAGAAACCATGTCCTGCTGCTGCATTCAGATCAGGGTGGTCTGTCTGTCCATCAGTCTCTGCTGCCCATCATCAGGATGTGTCAGCACTCGCCATGGAGAATTCTCTATAGCAGTTCTTGACTGTTCCATTGTAATTCATTTCACTTCAAAACCCATGTGGCTGAGAGGCACAAGAGAGAGAATTAAAGGAGCCTTTCTGTGTGAAATAAGCAGTAAATCTCTGCAGTAGTCATCTGTTTTGGTGTATCTGGTGTGCAAGCCTGGGCATTCTGTTTCTGGTGGCATCAATTTATTATGTCAAGAGCTGTGGTGCCACTATCAGAAGCTCCAGATGCTTCTGTGCCTGCATGAGGAAAGTCAAAGCAACAAGGGGATTTGGCTTTGATTATTTTTTCTTGCACATTTTTGTTGGGAATGGTGATCTGAGGCAAACATGAATTTTAAGAGGGGAAGTAAAGTTGCAGAGACCAGTGCTGCAGAGGATTCTGCCTCTCAGCATTGAGTAATACATTTCCACAAACAAGCGTATTGACTTCTAAGACAGGAGAACGAACAGACAGGACTGTAAGGATTTGTTTTCCTTCCAGAGAGCAGTGTTTGCTGCTTTGCAGGCAGGTTAGTAACCTGCACAACAATCTTTATTCCTCACTTGGCTGGTCCAGGACTGGTATTGATGCCTTGTGTGCTGTAGCTCTGAGCTTTGTGCTGTGAAAGATTGGCACTGCTAGGGGGGAGAGACAGGCAGCAGGCTGGAGGAGACAGCTCTGAGGAGGACCACAAGGAGGGGTTTGGTCTTTTCAGCAACCAGACAAAAGCCCTTTGTGTTTGTGCCTTCAGATCGTGACCCCACATCTTGTGATTTGATAAATCAATATCTCCAGAAACAATCTGGCCAGGCCTGGATTCCCAACAGTAAACTACTTCAGAGCTGTGCTGCAGAACAGGGGTGAGTGGAGGGGTCATTTGTTTATGTTTCTATGATCAAGAAGGTGTGCCCTACAGCCCTACTGAAGGTCTTAGCAGAAATAAACTCTCTAATACCCAGCTGAGAATTGAAAAGCTGTAGTGAAAATTGACTGGTTTTAAAAGAAGCAGAATCAGACCAGCATTAAGTGCTTCCTAAAACTTTGGCTTAATCCTTGAGATTTTTTGACAATTCAGAGTCATTCTTTGATGTGCTACTAACAGAAATACTTACATCTAGTATTAATTTGAAGAAACAGCAATTTTGCTCTCATGAAAAAAGCACCAGTGTGAAGGCTTGGACCTTTGGAGCAGCTAGTGCAAGATATCACAACAGTGTTAACAACATAAGACTGACCATACCAATGGGGATAAAAAATCTATTAATCCTAGCAGTGCATCCTGCTGCTGCTTCTCAAGCCTCAGTGCTCAGGTCCTGCAAACCCTGAGGTGGAGAGACTGGCCCTGAAGAAGCCTTGTGAGGCTGTATTGAGAGCACTGAGTGTGAGGGGCTCAGGCAGTTGTGTTGTGTTTTCCAGCTCTTCCCTGCCACAGGGACAGCAGCCACTGATAACTCAGCTAATAAATATAATGGCAGTCAAATCTGAAACAAATCACACCATCTAAGCTTAGTTTGGTTTTCTTGTACCTTTTACTAACTTGGATGATGGAACTACCAGGCTTTCAGGCTGTTGCTGTCCCAGGTCCCCCTGCAGACCTTTCATTTTCCATCTGCTACATCCTTCTGATCCCAAGAGAGCTTTAAGGCAAGGGTTAAATGCTGCTGTTGGTATTTTGGCTATTTCATTGCTGGGATCCCTTAGGAGGAGTGGATGCCCTGGTCAGTGGCTGGTGTTCCCTTTTACCATTTGTTCCAGCACCTCTCCTGTGATTATTCAGTCTCAGACACACCTACAGGCTATACAAGACCCTTCTCAGTTTCTTCTACAGCTAACACATGCACAAAGAATTTATTAGCTGCCTGGCAATGGCCTTGTTTTTCCTGAGTGATCCTTGTCCACTGGGATTATCAGCTGGCCCCACAGGCTCTCTAGGCAGGCATTTTGCTCCTGCTGTGTTGGAAGAAGAAATTACTATTTGTTTTAACTTTTTAGTCAATTTCTTCTCAAATAGTTTTTTCCACGAGCCTGATTTTATTTTGTGTTTGCTATAAAGAATTTATGATACTTCATTAGTATTTTTATTACTATTATTTGTTTGGGGTACAGTTTCAGTCTGTGGAATGATGCGTTCTTAATTCTAATAACTTTTTTTTGCTGTGTCATCATGCTGCTTTCCCATCATTCTTCTCAAGATTTCCTTAATGGATGATATTCACTGTGCTTCCAGTTTCACATCCTTCAGTAGTCTTCATACTGCCTAAAAGGTTTTAATTTCCTCAGCTGGTTGATTTAACTTTTAACCAAGATTCCTCATTTTTACCAAAGCTGTCTATTGGCATTTACTACACAGGACTTCTGTTGTGGTGGCAGGGATATTGAATCTCAGCTCATTTTAGTCTCTGTTAAAAGTGGGGCTTCCATTGAGCAGGTCTGGATCAGGCCTAGGGCATTGCTCAGTGTGAAGGCAAGGGTTGCTTTTCATCTCACCATCTGCTCCAATGAACTATTGCAGATAACTGAAATTCTTGAATATATTAAAAAGATAATTCTGATTTCATTGGGGTCATTGCAATGACCACTTTAGAGGATCCACTTGGGGAGTTTGACAGCAAGCAAAGCTGAAACCTGTGCTCCTGAAATTATCCATTCACAGCCAACCTTCACCAACAGGGTGGAGAGCAAATTGAAGAATGGGAGCTCCCCTCAAAATTTGGACCATAATTTCCCCCTGCACACATTTCAGTTCAGTTGGTCTTTGCTGGGAGTGGGAACCCTGATCCTTAATTCACTAATTCACCACTGATTTGCCAACCCCTTCCAGACAGACTGGACCTGCAGGTGGCTGCAGGGCAGGAGAGGAGGGGATCTTGGAGGCACAGAAGGAAAATCCCCTCCAACTGCAAGCCAAGCCCAGTCTTTGGAGGTGTTTGTACCACATGGCATCACACAGCTCTGAAAAACAAACCTGACACAGCAGGCTCTGAACACACAACCTAATGTTGACTCCTGCTGTTATTTCACACTTCTTAGGTACTGCTCTGGGAGGTTTTCAGCATATGCCAGCATAACCCAGAGATGTACTCCACTTTGTCTTTTTCTACTTTTTTTTTTTTTTTCTGGGGTTGGTAGTATTAGGAAGAAGCTTTACAGTGAAGAATTAACTGACATCAAATGTAGCTCGTTCTGCCCTGAGATAATGTGATATTCTAAGAAGTCTATTCCCTGTTTCATATGCATTGTATTCTCTACTGTGTATGCATTTATGTCTGTAATGAATTTACAGGTGTTTTCTGGAGTAGTTTTCACAGGAGAGAAAACCCACATTTCTAAATCGTGAATGCAGGAAGTTACCATCTCAGATGGTGGCTTTGACTTTGTGCTGTTAAACCCTGCTACAAAAGTGGATCCAGATACAGCTGAGGTGGGAATAGACCGATGCCTGCTCAAATTCTGACTTTTTTGTTCTTGCACTGTGAATATTCTTAGATGAGATGAAAGCTTATCAGGGACTAAAGACATAGTGATGCCATACTAGCAAAACCCAGAGCAAGAGGAAAATATGCAGGTGAAAAATGACAACAGAGAGCACAATTATTCTTCTCCTCGTGAAAATTATAACTTTTTTTTTTTTGGAAAACAAAGGAAAAAAGTCCTCACTCCAAGCACAACAGTAACAATGATGCATTCCAAATGTTTACCTCTCCCTCTTCCTAAGACTGAGTAAAGACAATTCCTATCACTGAGTTGCACTCCTGGTGGTTTTGGATAGAGTTTGCCAATGGTCTCACACTGTTGACAAAAACTCAAATGAACAAAAACCCATGATGATACCTAATGAAAACTACAATTTCTGAATGTGTTTGTCTAGTATCTTGTGCATTCCTGATTATTTATCCTGCTGTCCAGCTCTCAGCACCCACAGCCTTCATTGTAGACTTGGCCTCTCCATGGAGCATAAAGGAGTGCAGAGATCTCTGAAAGGCAACTAAAACACAGATTGGAATTCCCACTGTATTTCCCTGGGCTGTCACATGACAAATATTTAATTGGCTGTAGATCAGTAAAGCACATATCCCACCTGCCAACATCTTTATTTGGAAAGAAATTATTGAGAATTTCAGCCACTGCAATGCAACTTTTGCTAAGAGCAGGTTGGACTAGGACAACACGTTGTGGCAGTCTTATCTGCAGGCTCTTCTAATTTCGTTAGGATTTGATTGTTTCTCCTAGACAGTTTTATAGGGTTTTTTTTCTTTTATTTCAGTTGCTATAGATTGCTAGAGAAGATGACACTGCTCCAGCAGGTCTTGACAGCAAGTGCTCTTATGAACTCTGGATGCCATGGACACTACTGGGAGCTTTTCCCTTTTACAGTGAACTACAAAGCTGAAATGTGAAAAAACAAGTTTACTCCCTTTATTGCTTCTTTGTGATGCATAGGGGCAGTTTCAGCATCTATTCTGCCACTGGCCTTTCAACACAGATATCAGCCTCTGGATACCTGGGTTTGTTCAGGAGCTCTGGGGAGAACAGGTTCAACAGGACAGAAATATCACAGCAGAAAAAGCAGAACCTGTGTATTATTCTTTATTCAGCACCTGAACTGCTGCGTGACTCCAAACTCTACTTTTTCTGTGTTGGGGTCTGCCTCTTTGCCGAGATTGATTTCACCCAACTTTAGGTGTCACCCTCTTAGTTAAAAGGAAAGAGATATGCATATTTAGGGAGTGGCTCCTCTGACCCATCTTAGATGTCATCTTTAGCTTGAGAAGAATCACACCATTGATCAAGATATGCTTCACCTTGTCATACATAAGAGCCATAACAGGTCACATGAATCCCTTAAACTTGGAAGAAAAATCACTGACAGGAGAACTTGCTGCCTCCTTATCCTTATTTGCACATAAACATTTCAACTACTCAACAGAGAGAGTCACCAAGGCCACAGGGGCCTTCATCTGTTTCCTGTGATCACATACTGAGCAGCACTATATGATTCTGAGGGCACAGTTCTGCTTTATTTATGAATCTAGTTATTTTAAGGAAGTAAAAAAAAATCAGAGCTTCTGAAGAAATCCTCCAGCTTTTCATCCTAGAGTAAGAGGCTCCTTGTTGGCAAAGAAGAAACAGCTTGGGAGATGGGGTGTGACAGTACTTTCTGACTGCATTTCAGCAGAGGAAAAGCAGTTCTGGGTGTTGTGTGGATGGAACTGGCTGACAGCACAAGTCATGGTGAGCTTAAGCCCTTACCTGAGTAGAGATAGTGAAAATATTCTAGACATAAGTGATGGGTCTCACATACCACTTGTGTTTCAGTCTATTTTGATTTCCACCAAGTAGGCCCAGGGCTAAAAAGAGGAAAACTTACTTATTCTTGGGAGATAACAGGAAAACCCCAACCCTGTTGTGATTAAAGAACTTGCAGGGACATGGTGACAGTCATGTGAAGAGATTGACCTAACACTTGATCAAACATTTCTAATATGTTAGAAAATGTATCCTTTCTGAACACTGATGCTGATATGCCCTTGGGACACACAGCAGGGATCAGACTAGAATATAAATGTGTGCTGGAAAGGTTGTTCACTGAACAGGGGGAACCTGTGCATCATGAGTGCCTCCCATGCAGATCATAGCAGCTGCTGGGGGCAATCTGCTGTAGATAATATTAATATATCCTCACACTATACAGACCTATATCTCCACCAGTATTTTATATTCCTCCACTTACACACCGAAGGGGGAGAACTGTTGGAGGGTTTGGTGTCATCTTTGTCAGATACCAAGTGCTTGACCAGCTTCCAGTGGCTGGTTATGCTCCCAGTGGGTATCTTTTAAGGATAATTGATTCCACCCACAGATAGATCATGTCTGAGTATGAAGAAAGCCTTGAACATTGTTTAAATTATACAGGTAGAGTGGAATCAGTCTGAACACTTGAGCTCTTCCTCCCAGTTAGAGGAACCATTTTATCTCACTTTGTTTCCTTTTTCAGTCAATTAACAGAAAGGGGCAATTTAGAAGATGATGTATGCTATTGCTTAGCCATCAGCTTTAGGGTGAGATAAATCACAATACAGATTCTCTTGACTGGGCATGGAGACAAAGGTTGAGTCATGTTTAAGTGAATGTGAGCCAGACCTTACTGAATCATTCCTGCCCCAACTCTTCTTCCTGCTATGCATTTCTTCTTGCCTTCTCAAGGGCAGCAGCTAATGCGGAACAGAACAGTGTCAGACCAGGAAAACAAGCAGCAAACCCAGCAGTGCTAAGGCAGCACCTTCTAATAAAAAAATTGGCAGGCAAGTCTGATGAACAGCACTGTGTGTGAAAGATACCCATCATACTGCATTTTGGAGGCAGCACTGGAGCATAGCTGCCTTGGAAAAATAAAATATATGTACTTCAGATTTTAGATTTGGGTTGAAAAGTCAACATATGTATCTGCCTGGAACTAGTGGCTTCAGTTTGCTATGTTCACCTCTGGAAAATTGTTGCTTATCCAACTGTGAATATGACAGAGAGCCAGGCTCCCCTGAGGGAAGCTCAGGAACAGGCAGTTTCAGGGGATAAGGTATATCACTGGCACACACACCCTGAGCAAAGGTGTGCTGGGGACACCCACTCATCCTGAGAGATGGCAGGTAAATCAGAAATATATCCCAGGCCAAGGGACTGCAGCTCTGGAGGTTGTTGTGATATGGTTACATGGAGAGAAGACAGTGAATGACCTCCAGGTGCAAGGAATTCAGGGAGGTATCTGGGGTAAATGAGGTAACTCCTGAAACAGAGGCAGCAAAAGCCCATAGGGATACAAATAGGCAGCACTAACAGGCACCATGGAGATGGCATCAATGTGGTTGGAGGGGGATTAGACTTGATTTTGTGGCTTTTTGATGCTTTTGTGGCTGTTTAATGAGAAAGGTGTCTCTGGACATGGAAGAAGCTAGAAATGAATGCCTGCACCCTGGTGAGACAGCAAACAGACCAAGGGGAGGATAGCAGAGCTACAGACCCACTTGCAGAATGAACCCTGACAGACTGCAGCACACAATGGACCTGGGAGTGAGGTGTTACTGATGCAGAGGTGCCTGTGCCTGCCCAGGGAGAGCCACTCCTGTGCTTGCACAAAAAGGAGAAGAGCATGACTGGGAGGTGACTGAGTCTCAGGCTGACCCAGCTGCCTGGATGGCCAACCCCTGGGGAGTGGCAGTCTCTGCTCAGTTCAGTGAGGGGTTTCCTTTTCTTCATTCTTATCTACCCCTTCAAAAGACTAAAGGCTTCTCCCAGCAGGGAAGTCTGGAAAAAACAGAGTATAAACTCAAGATCTAGAGCTTATTTTCCCATACTGATGAAATATTAGTTAAATGTTACTTGACCCAGCTCAGCTAGCAGGGCTGTTGGGGAGCCACAGGGGTGATACCTCCCAGGGACCCTCACAGGACAAAGCAGAAATTGAATTAACCCTTTTGATAGCTAGCCCAGACCACAATTCCAGCCAGCACGTGCCAGCATTCTGTCCCATTCCAGGGAAGCCAAAGAATCAAGCCTCTCATCCCTTGCTAGTACTGCTGACTGCATGTTAGACACCCCATGCTGCTCCAGTCTCCTCCAGAGAGAGGTCCAAGGAACCACAGCTGATGCCCTGCTTTTGTCAGTCTCTGAAATACCTGAACAAACTAGAGAAAAAATGACAAAAATCTCCTCCATGTGAGGTGAATTGAATTCCAAAGATCAGTGTGTGCTGGGAAGCACCGTGGAAGGGCCTGAAGATGGGGGGGAGCAGGCTGCCTTCATACAGACTCATCAGGTCCACAGCAGCCCTTTGTGCCCTCAGCAAGTGGTGTTCAGCACGTAAAACCAGAGATCAAATTCATGTGAATCCAATAGGCTAAGCTATAAAATTCTTAATATGATATTGAGGTGTTACTCTGATGTAATAGGCCATTTAGAAAAAAATGGATATAGATTTTCTGTCTTTTACCTGATCCATTTCCTTTCTCACAAAGGAGCAGCTAAGGAGGAAAGTGCTGTGCTCTTGTTTCATAACCATTCCTCTGATGCTTATGGTGATGCTTTAATGGAGATACTTTGAATCATTTGCTTTATATTGCTGTTACCTGTTATTTTCATATCCGCTTTCCATTACAGTTAAGCCAAGCACCCATTTAGTAATTCTTACCCAAGGCCACGAGCAAACAATAGCAAAATATTTAGTGTTACTGAAAAGCCTCGGGAACTTTGTCTGTCCATAAACTGCACAAATATTTTTGTGAACCAAATGAGTTTGCACACATGGCTGGGGTTTGTGCTCGGAGCTGTAGATTGAGTTGTGCAGGGTTCTTGGCATCTGGGCTCCAGGAGTGGGAAATTTCAGCAATTTGTTATAAAATGCTGCACTGCAAAAAGATTGAGTGCATGTTGCATATTATTTCCTGGCACCTTGTCTGCAGGGATGTTGGGTTCACAGGAACCACAAGGAGGGGCAAATCCCTTGATGAAGCAGTAAAACCTCCTGTATTTGACTCTTTAATATCAGTGTCAGAGCAGAGGAGTGATGGGGCTACTTCCAGAGATAATTGCAATTCCCTACATTATGATAGTCTGTAAAAAATGTGTGGGTTTACCCAAATACATATAATATGTATTAAAAGCAAGAACAACATACATATATCATCTTCAAAAACATTGTGCTCAAAGCAAATAAAATTCTCTGTCTCTCCCTGTCATGCATGGTCTCCCCCTGCCAGCCTAAAGAAAGAATCTGAAGGCAACAAAATATTCTACTTCTGACATTTTCTGAATACATCATTTTTCACTATGAAGTCATGTCATGCCTTACAATTTGCTAAACCTTTGATATATGATAAAACCCACAAACAACAGCAAACAAGAACAGTAGCAAAGCAACCCATACTTCACTGAAATCTTTAAATGAAATTGTTTTTCCCCATTTTGTCTTACAGGTCCATTGAGTTGATTTGTTCTCCTCTGGTTGTTGTGTAATGCAGGGAGTTTGGGATTTGGGAGAAGAAAGGGTTCTATTGGAGATATTTAATTAAATCCTTCATTTTTTCAGCTTCTGGGATCAGCTTTTAGTGTGATCAGCTTTTCGTGATGCCTTTAATAATTTAATTCTTCAGACATGTCATTGTGGGTATATGTGTAACACATTGTCACCTCCCTGCCTCTTACAACCCAGGGCTGTCAGGAGTGGGAGCCTGAACAATAATGGGAAGATATATTATATTTTTTTGGTCCAGAATATTGTTCAAAGCAAGGGACAAGTTCACTGTCAGCCACTCTGAGGGCAGAATCTATCATCTGGGTGCTGTGGAAAAGAACAGGTTACATTCCCTGGTTTATCTGAATGTACTTTTATCACTTCCACTAAATTGGGTGCTGAATGCAGGCCCCTTCCCAAAGTTAGGAAAGAGTAAGTTGGACACTGCCAAATGCAACTTGAGCAAGGCAAGGGAACTAATGATAGCAAAGTCTGTGTTTAGTAAACAACAAAGCAAAAATTAAAGGACTGTCAAAAAGATTTGGTTCTAAAGATAAGTAAAAAGATTTGGTCCTAAAATCAAACTCTTTATGTTTTGTTGATTAATACTTAACCATGCTAAGTATTCATTAAGTATCCTGTGGTTCTCCCACTACCTTAATTGTTAATTCAGTGAGACAATCCTAGAAGGTGACTGATTTGGTAGTGATGTCATTAAAACACAATAAATCATATTGACCCAGTGTTTAACAGCTTTTTGTTTTCAGTCTTTTTTGAAAACCTTTTCCTGAAGCACTGGGACATGACTTAGTGGAGATGAGGGATTAATCTTTCTTTACTGTTCTTGCCTTAACAAGATTGTGTAAAAAGACAAAAAACACATTTGAATCTCAACATAGTACTAACACACACACTCCACTCCCCCACCCCCAAATGCCAAAAAAAAAAAAACCCAAACAAGAAAAATGCAAAAGAAATTATTCTTAGCATAATTGTTGGTGAAATTCCAGTGCTTGGAGCCACCCTGTTTCCTGTATAGTAGGAAAACTGTGCTGCAGTCATGAGATACAAAACACAGCCTTGTTCCCTTGGCTGTCCCAGTGAGGATCACAATGTACTTACTTCCTCATCACTCCTAAAAAGGAGTGCTTGGATGGGTGGTACTCCCTCTGACTGAATGTTTCCCTTGTTGCAGCTCCTCAGGAGTTAAAGGATTGTAAAAGAACAGAGGAGGATAACTTGCATTCAAGAATTTTAAAGGAACCAGCCACAGTACTCTTAAATTCATTAAAATGATAGTTAGCAAGACCTTGGAAAGTAAATACTGATGTTTTTAAGGGATAAACAATAGGACTAGGGTAATTACAGTTCTTTCAGTATGACATTGATTCCAGAGAAGATAATGGAACAGTCAATCTGGGATTTGACTGATACAGGATTAAAAGAAAGTAATGTAATTAATGCTAATCTACCTAAGACTGTTAGCAGTAGATCTTGTCAAACTAAAGTGGATAACTTTACTTGATAGCTTTACAAACTGTGCTGATAAGGAGAATAATATCCCTTTGATGGACTTAGGCTTTGCTAAAAAATTTGCCTTAGTCCCACACAGAAAAGTAGAAAATTAACATGGACGAATTGAATTGATTAAAAGCTGCTAATGAGAAGAACTCAAAACATTCCTGTAAATTAGAGATCATTACTGGACAGGTGACCTGCTAGTAAAGACTGCTATTTAAGAGTTCTGTCAATGCTTTGAATAAAATCCTATCTGATAAAGCGAGGTGATGACAGTAATATTGGGGGAGTGATAAATAATGAGAGGAGGTGTGATGGAGATAGAGTGATCTGCATTGATCGGGAAACTGAGCTTGGCCAAGCAGTGTGCCTTTGTGCAACAGCAAATAAAAAGTCATAAACTGAACAAAGAACAAAGGAATGGGTGCTGGACACAGGCTGCTGCTCCAGAAACTGGTTCCCTGGAAGGTCAGGCCAAGATGGATGGAACTGGACAAGGACTCACTGCAGACTCCTTGTCTGGGGGTCTCACCAGTGGAGTGGAGAAGTTTCTGATGTTGTCAACTAGGGGACCATTCAATCACTTCTGTGAGGTTTGAACATTCTAAATTCAGTTGGTTGTTGTTGTAGACTCTTATTGTTTTATCATAGTCTATGCATAACCAAAGCCTTCATTTAGCAAGTTACCCAGGGCCATTTCTTCCATTAAGCATATGCTTAAATAGTTTGCTGAGCTGGGGACCTTCACCGCAAGATACTCGTCCATTACTCTTCCATTCCCTTGGTTTCATAAACTCATTTGGATGCAGTGGTTTTCTGTGGTTTAATTTACTTTCTCTGTGTTATTATTGTCTCCAAACTGTGTATATTTACAAAAGGAATTAAATGAGCACTATTTATTTTACAGCCTGTAATGGCCCTTTTGGAGGGAAGCCATTATGTAGATACTTAGAACATACATCTTTTTGCATTAGAGAGCTCTCATGACATAAATACAAGAAAACAAATATCAGGCTCAGTCCTGGGAACAGTTTATCGCAAAACAGGCTTTATTTCCAAGAACAGCTCTGTAAAAATTACTGAACAATTCATTCGACTGGGAGTGCCTCCTGATTTTTCCCCATTAAATCAGGAGTTTTGTTATAGATCTCTGGATAAAAATTGTCATTAAAAAATGAATGTGCTAGTTTTTCAGGAATTGCATGTGCAGAAATCGCAACCAGTTTCAGTAGGACTGTTCCTGTTGCTCCCAGTTTCAGCTCAGTTAAATGAAGGAGGTTTAAAAACCCTTTTGTGTTGCATAGTGAGTACAGAAAACTTAAGCAGGAGCTGAATCTGGACCAATGTAATAAATGTTGAGTTAGAAAGGTGAAAGGGTATTTCTGATAGGGAGAGAGAGAGGGAAAGGGAAAGGGAAAGGGAAAGGGAAAGGGAAAGGGAAAGGGAAAGGGAAAGGGGACCCACAGGAAAGAATTTAACAGATGGAGAGAAATGCATGACCTTGCTGGTGGTGGGTGACTTTCTGCACTGCCTTCTGTCAGGGACATTGCTGACTCTTCTTTAAAATTTTGTTTGAGAATGGTATTATCCCTCTTTTGTCCAAACATATGTCTGCTTCAGCCTGGATGAAATTGTTATTCAAAAAATGACTGTACTAGAGAAGTTTTGTGGTGTGGGTATTGTAACTTCTGCCTCCAGTCAGTTTTGAAAATAAATGATGTGTGCTTAAATGCAATTGGTCTACCACAGCTGAAGCCAAAAGGTCTTGTATTAAACATAAAAATTGTCTAGAGGTATTGACCTTAACAGGGCAGCAATGATTTATCCCAGCTGAGAATCTCTCTCTGCATGTTTATTTATCTCCTTTATTTTCCTTCTCTTCCTCAATGCGCCTATGCTTTGATTCTCTTGTCCCTCCCTGCTCCTTCTGCATACAGAAAAAAAAAAAAAAGTATAGATTTGATTCTCATTCACTTTCTTTTTAAATTTTGCTGTGAGGTTTCAGCCTGATTTCTGAACAGAGCCAGAAGTGCTTCAGTTTTTAAGCTCAAGAATTTTTTTCTCTCTTCATGTTAATCAAATCCAACAATTTGAAAGTCATAAAGACAGGCTGTGACTAGCCAGGCTCAAAGATTATTTCATGACAACATATTAATGCAAAAAATCTCAGTTGTTTTATTCTGGTCATTGCTGTTCTATGGGCAGAGTAAAATGGTTTTATTCTTTTTGTATGTACTAGACAGTCAGCCCAATTTTCTTTGAAAGTATCTCTTGCCAGAATGTATCCCTCTGATGCAAAGCTGATATATTGATACTTTGCCTAACTCACAGTTTCATATGACAGACCTTGAATAAATGTCTTCAGAATTTATATTAAATGTATTTATTAACTATTGAACTAATACTTCTTGGAGAGCAAATTTTTTTTTTTTCCTTTTCTAATTCCAAATTAGAAAAAAAAAGAGAATGAATCAATGCATAAAAATGTCATGTTAGCCTTGGTAAATATTTTTTTGGAGTCATAGTGTTGGGAAGATCTAGCCTTCTGTATTTTGAGCTGAAGACTGAAGTCTACAGCCAATAGACTATGGGTCAGATCTGTGCTTTTGCCATTCCTCTGAAAAAGTCTGCCAGCACAAATACAAAGTAATAATACTTGAAAAACTGCCGTTTGTACCTGTTTCTCAGTAGATTCAGAGATCCAAGGCCATGAGCAGCAGAGGGAGTGGAGTGAACCAAAGATCAAGGATGATAAAGGAAAAAGGGGTGGGAGACCCAAGGGGTCAGGATTAAGAGGGATCTCGTGATGGGAGGACTGAGATGACTTTTTGTGAGGAAAAGCAGAAGCAGAACCACAACCATTGCAGTGCATTTGTCAACCTGCAACCCATCTTGCAATCAATAATCTCAGCAGACAATTGCCAAATCTAGTAGTGAAGTGGGCACCTTAACTGCAGTTGATGCTGATTCCATATAGGTTCATAACTGGTGATTTGGGTGATGTAAAACTCTGTCATCTGACCAGATTCAGTCACAGGCAAAGTTTCAGGGGAGATTTTACCCAAGGACCAAATGCATTGTCCTTAGCAAGCAGAAAGGAAAAAAAGGTAGCCTGATGATTTCAGAAAGCACAGATCAGGAAAACTGTTCACTAAAACTGAATAGAGTAAAATATGTCATAGCAGAAAGCAGTAGAAAAAGAGTGAGTGAAAGGGAAGAACCTTTCTGTCACAGTGACAGAAGGCCAGAAGTGAGAGAGAAGCAATAATATTTTAATCTCTGCTCTCCATTCCAAAGTGAGCAGGTATTTGATGATTGTTGACAGACCTGTAAAGTTTCCATATGTTATGTGAACCAGTTTATCCCTAAATATTTCTTTTAATGGTGCCATTCATTCAAGACTTTGCTACATGCCCTTCCAGAATGGAGAGAACAAGGAGATCCAAACTTTGCAAACCCAGGAAAGTTGTAGGCAAGCTGTCATCTTGGAGACAGGAATCAGACAGAAAATCTTAAGGGTTTTGTCTTCTTGTACCTGGTTCACCTTCACTTAAATCCTTGTATAAAATACATATAGTGCCCTGTGCTTGCAGACATATCTGGGCTTCATTTTTCTGCAAACAGCACTGACACCTCCATGTCTTTCATGGCCAAGCAGTGGATCTGGGTGATCAAGAAAATAACAAATGTAGTAAATTAACTGAGGAAATGGTGGTTTTGCTGTCTCCTACAGCTTTCAAATAAATTCTGGATGCTATTCTGCATCCCTACAAACACAATTCTAGTAGCTGTTGGTCATCTGCCTCAAGGCTCCCAAATTTATCTCCTGCATATATTTCAGTCAGCTTTGAAGTGAAAAAAGAGGTGTCTAAGATGCAGGGATTGGGCTGTGGATTTAGCAGGCAAACACAAGGAATGGCCAAATCCAAAGAGAAGGCTTGGCACGATCTTTGTTAAATTATCACCCCTTTTATTTCGTTTGTGAGGTCCAGGCTCGAGTTGTGGGTGTTCTATTGGGCTTTATAGGTTAAAAAGGTACCTGGCATTTACAAATGCCTGATGGAAAATCAAGAGTTACTGTTTATGTTCAAGGTCATGGGCCTGGGATGTTGGAACCAACCTGCAGCCCCCAGCTGAGGAATTTTGGAAAGCTTTGACAGAAAGGGTGGAACGCCTTTTATAACAATTTCTAGGGGAGCACCCTGTCTCTGAGCAGTAGCGAGAAACACTTCTGCTGTTTTATTTTTGTTTTCTTTAATGCACGCACTGCAAATTAGCACAGCCCTCAGAATTTTAGGGAGAAGAGCCATTAAGAGGTAACCATCCCACATTTGTAGGATGGCTCACTGGCAGCCTTTGCTCTAATTGACCCATTCAGGAGAGTTATGTTGGTGGTGTGAGCATCATCGACCCAGAGCAGATTATTATTTCTGTCACAGTGCTTCTCTGCAGATGTGATAGAAAGGAACTTAGGCAGGGGCTCAGAGAATCTCATCAGCCGTGAGCAGTACAAATACTTGTATGCTACTGAGATAAACATGAAATACAACATTCATAAATACCAGGCCCTTGGGCTCAGAGCACCTAATGAATGTGGAATGTGTTTCTTATGTTATAGTAGATGTGAGGGAATGCTACATGGTAACTGAAAATAGAGTACTGTTCATGAAAGATCCTTCGTAAAAATGTATATTTATGTTTCTCTTTAATTAATTCACCACAATAACATCTGTTCATATAAAATCAGGAAAATTATTGACTCAAATACAAGTTATTTGAGCAATCATAATTCTCTGACTGACAGCTTGCTGGAAACATTTTCATTTTATACCTGTATCCTGACAAGTCTGGCAAATTGTATCTTACTTGCCCATTAATATTTAGCAATATGCCAAATAATGTCCTTGTTGGAAGAGATTTTATTATTTTTATTGTCTATCATATAGAAACCAAACCCCAAATTAAGTGAGACTTCATCAGTTTGTCATGAAAACAGTCTACCTACAAAAAATGAACTATAAATGAAATGTACTGGGGAGATTAATTAAATAATATCTCTTAGTCTTAAACTTAATCAAATCATTTCTGAAATCATGGCATGCATATAATCCTGCATTTATGGTGGTAGTGGGGAAATACCTTCAGTATTCCACTACTAACAGATTTTATAGAAGCTGTGATTGGGCAACAGTTCCTCAAACCCTGATTGTATTATCTTCCTATCCACCATTAATACATTGTCAGGAGTTCTTTGTATTGAAATTAAAAATTAAAATGCATAAAATGCAAAAACTGTAAAGTAAGCTGGTATATGAATCATTTAAACTGCAATAAATACCACTGCAGAAACTGGTTTAGATTGATTTCCAAAAAGAAAATTATTTTAAAAAAAAATTACACCCTCTTATCTACAAGGTTGTGGCTTCCTATGTTTATTTCAAGGAGGTTGCCTGGTTTTGGTGACAAATGCACTTTTTACTGTTGTAGCCAGGACAACTGTGCAGCAAGAGGAAACAAACTCTGCATTTGCTTCTTTGTGTGTATTAACACCAAAGTCTCTTTCTTTACTCCAAGAATTTATTCTGTGCAAAGACATTGAAACCAATGACTTTTAAATAAAATGATCCTGGGAGCAGGTAAGGCTGACAAATTTCTGTAATTTCTATGAAATTATTATAAGATTTCCAGTTTTTACCTCAGACCTTGGACACACCAAATAATCTAAAAGATGAAATTTCAGGAAAATTCATTTCTTTATGGAGATGTCATGGACACACCTGAAATTTTGCCACTGGCAAAACATTTAGATGCCGAGTTTTGATGTGAGATGTGAACTGTGAAAACATCCAAGGAGGAAAGAGTGAGGAAAAACAAGAAGGGAAAAAGGGAAGGGAAATACAATGAAGGCAAAGCCCATAATTTTGAACAGTTGTACATTTAGGCCTGGAAGGAAGAGGCTGGAAGCCTTTGCATTTGCCTGCAGATGAGATAAACATGACACTGCACAGCCAGGCCTCCTGTCTCACCTCTTCTCAGTCCTCCTCAGGTACCAAAGAACCAACCAAAGCCATCCTGGGCCATGAGTTCTGGGATGTTACACAAGTGTTACATGAGTTACATGGGTGTTACATGAGTTTTGGGATGAGTGAAGTTTAGCTATGAGAAATGAGCTCTTGGCAAGAGTACAGGGGATGATGAAAAGCCTGGTGAGTGCCAGACTTGCCCAGATATAGCCCCTGGCACCTCTTGACCTGTGACAGTCTCCCACCATCACCTTCAGCCCCAAAATGCATCCTAAGAGAGCATGTGGGTACCTCCTGGGGTGGCACCTCTGCACACGAACAGCTGCCTTAGCCAAAGCCAAGTGATGAGCAGGCATGCAGCATGGAAAGACAAGCAGAAACTCTGGGATGTTGGTCTTGGGGACTTCAAAAACTCCTCCAGCATTATTTTTGAAGGACTCAATGTCTCTTGGATTTTATTTGATTCTCCCCTCAGACTGATACTTAAATTTATCTGGACTCCAGAATATTGTACTCACTCCTGGGAGGGCTGTTTTACTTCTGTGGAGATTGAGACTCCTGCAGGAGGATCTGGTGAAATGTGAAGACTTCATTGAAGTCTGCAGAATGTCATGTGGCTGCATCAGCTGCACACTTTAAGGTATTTTGCTTTTCTTTTGTATGTTTCAGGAGAATGTGTTAGACTGGAGTGAAAATGACACAGTTCCTGAGTCCATTCCATTTGGAAACCACTGAGGATCATTAAGCACAGAATCTCACATTGGCATTAATCCAAACCCACTTTTTGGAGCAGAAGTTGACATTACCAGGTGCCAACTGATGCCTTGTCAGAGCCACTGACAAGTGTTATTTGTGGATAAAGTTCAGCATATTAACAGTGTAGAGAGCCAGAAACAGGATTAACTTGTTTTTATCAAGTTATTTAGCATAAAAACATAACTTTAGCTTCTCAAATATTGACTTATTCCTCTCGTTGCTGCTTAACTTGAACAGATTAGGGCAAATTTTTCTATGGTACTATTTTGAACTGAATTGAGATAAAAACCACTTTTAATCAAGCACCTTGTGCTCTGTAGCTTCTCAGCCATTCTTTATCTCTTGTTGAGCACATAATGCACTCTGTCATTTCAATTTTGTATCAGCAATTGTCAAGATTGGTTGTCACTCTCCTTCCTGACCAGGAGATACCTGATCAGAATAGAGTTAGGATGGCCAGACTCTTCAACAGAAGCAAGCAAAGACTTACAAATTTTCCTTAGTGCTTAAACTGGTCCCTAGAGGGTTTTTTTGCACGTGAACAGAGTTGTGTTTTTTTTAAACAAACTTCTAATTTTCCAGTATGTTTTCTATTTCCATGTGAGTTCAATGTCTTGGCTGATAAAGTGACAGAATTCTGAAAATATTTTTCTAGAGACAGTTGAGAACATTCACAATCCATCCTTCAGAGGACCCAACAGAAGACTCATTTTTTCAGAGTGAAACAGAGAAAGAATCAGTCAAGCCCACAGCTACTTCCAAAAAAAACCCCTAACTGAACCAACCAACCAACCAACCAACCAAACAAAAAACTCAAACCAAAATCAAGGGAAAAAAATACCACACAAGAAAAAAAGAAGAAAAACCAAAAGCATCTTAGCAGCTTTGAGCTGTTAGATGTTCCAACCAGTTCGTAATAAATGAAATATTGCTGATTTTGATGTACAGTATTTAAACTCTATGATCCCTGAGATGTTACTTTTGGAGCCTGTTTTGTTCTTGACAGGTTTTCAATGCATTTAGAACAAGCTCTGAAAGCTGGAGGGCTTCGTTTAGATAGAGAACTGGGAGAGTCTGGGCTGGAGATGTACAGATATATGTGCACAGTCTGATTTTTGGTTTGTGGTCCTCTGGAGAGAAGATGAGGGTAGGAGGCTAAGAGGGAATCTGCTTATTTCTTAGGGATCCTGGAGAAGAAAGGAAAAAAAATGCTTAGGCTAACTTACTATGCATGGGTTCCTGCCTCTGTGGAAATGCCTGAAGGTTTGCCAATTAGAGGGAAAAAAGAAAAAAAAGAAGAGCTGAAAACTACTAAAATACACCAATGCTGGAATAGCACAGCATTTCCAGACCTTGCTATGAATTTTCTTGCTTCCAAGGGATGCTGAGTGAACAATGTGTAGCAAATAATTTATTTGACCTGTTTGTTTGGGCTTTTTTTCTTCTTTTAATCTGTCTGCATATTGATCACAGTTTCCAAGCTGTGCCTCTGGGTGTGTTTGTAAAATGAGGTCCCAGTGCTCTCCTGCTTCAGAAGGGTCTTCTGAACGTGGCTGGGGGGATTCTGCTGTGTCTGACTGAGCAGCCCCAGTGCTGCAGGCTCTAGGAAAATTGAATGAGCTCCAGTGTGGAAGAGGCCAGGTGGGATTTGCTTCACAGCCTCACTCCAGGTCTGAAAGGCTTTTGAGAATGTTACAGTGGGCTCTAGGAGTGTAGATCCAGCTTGTACAGACTGGAGGCTCTATGCAAATATTTGGAGCAGCCCTGTTTGCTGGGCTTTGTTCATTCACTCTGTGAAGTCCTCTTGAAAGATTAAAGGTGTTACCAAAACGTGTGCTGAATTCATAATAAATGTACCTAGTTTTAAGTACTTTTAATACCCTGCACATGAACCTCTATATAGAGCACCTCTTAATAAAAATAAAAACAAACAAACCCAAACAAACCCAAAACAGGGACTCATGCTTTGCAGACAGGCACATGCATAAAGACTGCATATTATTATCAAGTCACATAGAAAGTGTCCCAAGTTTTTCTTCTGTATCTCATATAAATTAGACTCCTGGGCTACTTTTCATGGGGTAACATTTAACATGGCCCATATATTGTCTGCTTCACTTATTGACAGCTTGAACATAAGTTTATCTGAATGAGCAGAGCTCTTCCTGATGGGAAACCTGTAGCAGGAGGTTTACATTCTATATCCTAATGGTGGGTAATGAGGACAGTCCCAGAGAGTTCATCATACAGTTAGGACATCCTCCACTGTGCACATGAGTGTAGTGATGAAGAATCCCAGAATCACAGAACATTTGGGTTTGAAGAGACCTCTGGAGATGATCCAGTCCAACCTCCCTGCCAAGCCAGGTCACCTGGAACAGGTAGCACAGGAACTCCTCCAGCTGGGTTTGGAATGTCTCCAAAGAGGGAGACTCCACGAGCTCACTGGGCAGCTGTTCCAGTGCTCTGCCACCCTCAACATGAGGAAGTTCCTTGCACTGAAGTGGAATTTATTGTGTTTTAGTTTGTGGCCATTGCTCCTCATCCTGTTGCTGGGCACCACGGAAAGGGGTCTGGCACCATCCTCTGACACTACCTTTGAGATATTTATTTGTGTTGATGAAATCCCCTCTTCACTCTTCTCTACACTAAGTAGGCCCATCTCCCACAATGTTTTCTCATAACAGAGATGCTCCAGACCCTTTATCATCTTTGTGACCCTCTGCTGGACCCTCTCCAAGTACCCCCTTGTCTCTCTTGTACTGAGGAGCCCAGAACTGGACAGAGAACTCCAGATGTTGCCCCACCAGGGCAGAGTAGAGGGGCAGGATCACCTCCCCTGACCTGCTGACCACACTCTTCCTGAAGCACCCCAGGATACCAGGGGGCCTCCTGACCAGGGCTCTGCTGCCTCATGGCCAACTTGTCACTCACCAAGACTCCCAGGTCCTCCTCAGCAGGGCTGCTCTCTAGCAGGTAGGAAGACACAATCTCATAGCCAATGTTAGCTGCCTTTCAAAGGCCTCCTTCTGGAATAAAATCCTGAACAACAAATGTGCCTTCCCCCACTTATAAGTAGTTTTATTCAAAAGAGACTTCTATAGGATCAGTCCTCAAGAAACTACACCAGAAATTTCAGAGGTCTTTTCCTGCAAGTTTTGATAAACCTTGGGTTTGACTAAGCTGGAGAGCCTCAGTCTCTCTGAGAGTACTTTTTATTTTAACCATAGACAAATGAAAGGCTAATTCAAAAAAGCAAGTCCACATTATTTTTGGGTCTGGTTTTATTCCTCCTGTTGAATATAGGCCTGTGTGCTTGGTTCTCATCTGAGCTATTGACAGTTACAGTCAAAGACTGCACTCAGCTGATGGATTGATTTATTAACAAAAAAGACACAGGTCTGCATTTGATCTTACATGTCTCAAGTCAAACTTCTCCTGACAATCACTCAACTTTGATCTGAAACAATTTGAAGCAATTTGCCCACAATTCCTCACTGTAAGTGAGCCAGTTCTAGTCAGTATGTCTACCTTTTTGAAGGAAAATGTTGCATTTTGTTCTCTGTGAAGGAAATCCTGCTACTGTTTTCACTGGGGGGGAAAAAAGGTCCTGCATAACACAACATGATTTATCTGGGAGAGATAGGATGAAGATGCTATTTTTAATGATAGCTCAGCTGAAATAAAATATGAAATGACTCTGGGAGGTTATCATTTGAGAATCAGGATCTCACAAAGACAGAAAAAGGACAGCATGAAAAATTGATCATAGGAATGCCTAATCTCCACAGAAGGCACTTTCAAAGGGGAACACCTTTCATGCTTTCAAAGGGAGCCTTGCCACCTGAAAAGGCATTTGTCAGGGACAGAAAACAAGACTCTGTGAAACTTGCAGACCAGAGCTGGAAATTGCAGTAACAGGTTCCACGTTTTGTTGCAAACTTGCAGCTTTTGTTATATTCACTGAAAGCTCTGGGTGTATTTGTACTGTGAGTGAATCTGGATGTGTTTAAAGGTGTCACTAAAGACTAGACAGTGGCAGTAAGAGACTATTTCTGTTTTCTTTTGTTTTGTTTTCGTCTTGAAACATCCTCCACAATTCACAGATCTTGAGAGAAGTCCTGGTCTTAGCCCTGATGTCTGAAAGGTTCTTTCAGAGGTACCAGAAGTATATCCTTTCTCTTTCATGGGATGATTGCAAGTACTAAAGTGGCTTAATTTCTACATGAAAATTATGCCTATTGAAATCCATAAAAGCACAAAGCACTCAAGAACCTCAGAAAAGAAGTTTTCTGTTATTCACATATTATAAGTCTACTTTAATTTTGATGCAATAAAAAAGTTAAGATAAAACATGGACTGTACCTCAGATTTCATCCCAAAGCCAAAGACACCCAAGTCTAAGTGTCTCAAGTATTGTTCTGTTCCACCAACACAAGTTGCCCAAGCCTTTTGGTTCAAGCTTGAATTTTTAATCTTTTAAACCTACTTAGATATTCCTCCCTGAACACATTAGCAGTTTTGCCAGTCTGGGCCATAAAACTTCCCAGATTTTATAGCACTGCTGCCACATGTGCTCTGAGCTCTCCCGGAGATGCTCCCAGGCAGAGGATGTAGCTGTGTGGGATTTTAAGGGCAGTTATCAGTAATGCTCTGGAGCTTGCTGTGAGCACAGCTGGCTTCTCACACTTGTACACTCATTCTATTTTTTCTGTGTATTTAGTTTGGGCTGGTAGAACAGTATTTGCTGATTCTGGTGATTTTTTTTTTTTTTTTTTTGTGTCAGGCTCAAGATACTGGAACTTGGGTGTATTTCATGAATACCTGAGACCCTTTTGCTTTACAGATAGATCAACTCCTCCTCAGCAAACACCCCAGGGATTCATGTGTCTGTGCAGAGACAAGTGCTTTCTTGAGCCAAGATCTCATTCTGACAACTAACAGAATAATTATTTATGCTTTGCACACCATTGCCAGCAGAACTGATGCAGCACACGACAGTGACCTATAACTTGTCCATTCATCAAACATGAACTGCACAATTTTGTGGTGTTTTCTAAATGGCTGGATAAAAGCCTTGATTCAAACTCCACTGCAATCAGTGAGAAGATCGTGCTAATGTTGCTGGGGTTCAGGCTGAACTCACAGAGGTTAGGGATTTTTGGAGGGCAGATAATTTTGTATGGCCTTTTGAAATCCATCCTTTTAGACAGATACCATACATAGGGTGTGTGCTACAGGATTAAGAGTATAAATCATCACAACCCATCATCATACAGAGATTCATGAACTTCTGCAGGGTTTGCTCAGCATACCCAGTTATTTTATAGTTTTTAGAGTCTTCTTGGGCAGTTTCTAACACCTGTGCTGGACACTTAAAAATCCTGTGAAGCAAACGTATTCCATTCAGTCCCTGGCAGTCTGCATCCTGCTGAGAACACAAATGGTTTGCAGTTGTGCCTGTGCCTCTTGATCACTGCCATGTCAGGGAGTGAATGCAGATGGACTCATTTGTTGACAACCAACAACATGGTTTTGGTATAAAATGCAGCTATGACATCAATTTCCTTTCGTGTAACACTCCAAAATCATTGTACATTTACAAAAGGCCAAATTCACCCCAAGGACAGTGTTGAACCAAATTTAACAAAGGTACAGATAAAGCAGGAGCCAGAATACACATCTCCAGGGTTTTTTTGGTGGGTTTTTTTTTTTTTTTGTTTGTTTTTTTTGGTGCAAAGTCTGCTGACCAGTTCAGATCTTCATACAAGATACAGAACCTTTGAAATTCCAGAACTTCTCATTATGAAAGTTGAACTTCTCATTATGAAAGTTGTTTTTATTTGATCAGAGGGAAAACATCCCCTCACTCACAGTGAGTGACTGAGGTGACTGCTTCTCTAGTCAGCAGTAGCACTCTAAAAAGCCATGGAAAATGGGATGTTGAGAACCAGAGTCAGGAGAATCACTGAAGTTTCTCAAAATCAACCAGGAGGATGACCAAGGGTCTGGGGCAAGGTGACAACAAATCAGGTCTTCAAAGTTACAGAGCAAGCAGCAGTCAACATTCAGGCTGGTGGAGCATCTTCAAAACCAATACATCCAGGAAGAACTTTTTCATCCCAACAAACTGATAAGGTCAGATATGTATTTATACATATGGCATTGATCTCTGATCAGACATGAGTTTTCTTCTTCACCTGTTGTCTCACAGTAAGGTCAGTTTTGTATCTCAGTCTAGTATTAGTCTCATCCTTCTGGGAGCTCAGCTGCAGACTGATGGAAATTTGTCCTATTTCCTACATTCTCAAAGAATTATATTTTTATTGCACCATTGTTTAACTATTTATTCTTCTAGCCTCCTTTACTACATCTAATTTTTCAACTCTGTGTTTCATTCAAATCTATAATGACTTCCTGATGTGCATCACTTGGAGGAAGACTGACATTTTATTATTTTAAATTGTAGGGAAATGCAGAGAAAACCATAGTGAGAAGAAGACAGAAGTGTGTGGATCATCTCAGAGGCCTCTAAAAATAACTGAGACAATCCTGGTTCATTTTTGAAAGTGAGTGATGCATACACTTTGGAATTGGAGGTTAGCAATGCCAGTGAATAGGGACCACCTCTCCACCCTCCTACCAGATGTAAATCCCTGTAATACCAAATTGGAGAAGAACCAGCCTTAATCCTTTCTAACAAGGTAGAGAAGAAAAATGTTTTGCACTTTAAATTTGTTACTTTCAGGCTGTTACCTGAAAAGACATACAGGGTTATTTAAGCAGCATTTTCATTTTACAAATGACTAGATATATGTTCATTTCCCCTGAAAGAAAAATGAGATGCTTTCTTCTCCCTTTTTTATCCTTTGGAGAAAAGATGTGTGTGTATGTTGCAGGAATCTTGTTGCCTCTGAGTGTAACAGAGGAGAAAGTAGAAGTGAGGAGAAAGAACAGTTTCAGCCAAAGGCCAGAATGGAACAACACGAAATTGCTGTAAATTTTTCATGAATTAGTTTACACTGGATTGTAACAAATCTTTCAGGTAGTTGAGTAAGGGCAAAGCAACCTGTCAGCTCTGGAAGCAGAGCTCAGTAAGCTGGCAGGATGAACTGCATGGTTTGGTGACTGCAGTGGGAGCTCTGCAGTAGGACCTGCAGCTGGGGGCATTCCCAGTGTGAAATACAAAGTTGTGTTTTGTGTCAGGGAAATAAAAAGAATCTGTGTAATTGTAATTGTAGAACACGGCCATAGGACAGTTATAAAGATGAGTTCTAATAAACAACTGAGGAAAGCATGGAAGAAGGTTTTTGAACAAACTTTGCTTGCAATTACCTATTATAAATCTCAAGCAATTCTGTAATAAGTGTTTCTGAATCATAACTTTAGAAGCTTGTTTTGTATTAAAGAATTTTAAACTGTAGTTTTAGAATGTAAAAAGGACTGGTAAAAAAAACATTCTAGATATGGAAGAAAAGACTTCAGCTCACTGATTTATGGTTCCTGGAAAAGGAAAACTGAACATCACTATCAAAGACTGATAGACCTGGAAAATAGAAGCTGGACCTCACATCTGGAATACGTATCCTGGATGTACATCCTGGAATATTGAAATTTAAAATAGACCACAACAGGTATTGAATAATGATGTTAAAAATTGGAAATAGAAACTGCTGAGAAAAGCTTATGAGTCTATATGAATATAGTCAATAAAATACCAGCAAATCCAGCAATCGGTGTGCAGTCAAAAGGGAAAATCCTTCCACTGTACCCAGTGCGCTGTCTTTGCTCACACTTTACCATGCTAATGAATTAATTATTAAATTGAATTGCTGCTTGATATATTTGCTGTGTCAAGCATCTCATTTCTACCACCAGTTCCTCCTGGGAAGGACCTTCTGCCTGGCAGGGGACAGCCTGCAGCACGATGTCACTGCTGGGCACAGATTGCTAAACCCCTTTGCCTGGGCACAGGTGTCACCAAGCTGCTGCTGCTGACATTGCCACCATGAAAGGTGGTGTGGTGTGTCTGGAAATGTCATTAATTTCCTTTTTCTGCACATGGCAAGGGTCAAACACACCTGGGGCCAGCCGAGGTGTCCAAGGACCACCCCCAAACAGTGTCACTGCAGGAGGTTAAGTCTTCTGTAGGTTTGTGTCCTGTCTGCCAGACTCATGTTCCAGATGCCCAAGGGCATTTTGCATAGCAAGAACACCCACATTTAGAAAACTAATTATGGTCCCACACTGAGGCTTGTCTGAATAAATCTGGGTATCTGCAACACAGACTTTTCTATGAGCTACTCAATATGCCCATTGACTACACCATGAATAAATCAATTGATATTTAGTCAGTGTAAGTCACTGGTATCTGTGGTGCAATTTGTCTCATTCTGAGCAGACACCTCAAATCAGTCACGTGGCTCTCACCCTAGAAGTGTCAGTTTCTCTCCATTGACTATAATGTGAGCCTGATGCAAGATATTCTGATTTAACCCTTCATTTTTTCAGATGTTAAAGTGAAAAAACCTTAACACTTTAATGTGTTTTAAAGTGAGCTCGCTTTCTTTCTAGTTATACTGGTCACGTGTGAACCCTGATGAAGGCTCCTCAAATCCAAGAGTTTCTAGCTGGAAGGAGGAGAGGTAAAGCTTTAGTTACTTATGAACCAGAGTTTTGTCTGAATGATAGAGTGAGCTCAATCAACCACAGGGGTGGTTGGCAGTTCAGGGACTCAGTGCCTAGCTTAGCTCAGGCCAGCTCAAAATGTGAACCCCAAAACAGCTCCTGTCACTGCCCATTTAAACCACCATGGCTCAGATGGCATTGTCCAGCTTAGAAATCAGAATGAAAGGAATTATTTACTAAATTGTGCAGGTGCATTATTTTGTCTGTTATTAACATTTGTGGTATTTGCAGTATTTAAACACTCTGCGATTTTTCCCCTTAGGCTATCAGTGCTTGCTTGCAATCCAGCTCTGGACAGTGCTGTTGCATGTTTTCACCAATTCATCTGAGGACAGAATTAACTGATACAAGCAATTATGAGACTTACAAGATTCGTAATTGACCTCCTTTGACTATATGAGATAAATGGATATGATGTCACTAAACTGCCCTCTGATTACCCTTTGAGATCTTGCAGGTAACACTTGGGATGTTATGTAGGAATATAAATATAAAATTCATTGATGGCATATTGATTTCATACAGTGACTCAAAGCATTTGTCCTAGCTATACTTATTACTTATGATAACTCCAAGAATGGCAGCAAATTCAGCTTTTCACTAATGGAAAATATTGTTCAGGTTTCTCTGAAAAGAGATACAAATTGTTTGGTAATAGTGTTTTGCATAATCACCTGTTTAAATAATTACCAACATCCTCCTGCTGATGTTCTATAATAAACCTAATGATTTCTGTAAGCATTTTATAGCCTTCTCTAACTGGTGCAGACATGTCAAGGTTTTCTGGTCCAGCAGTCAGCAAGGGGAAGAAATTGTGCTTAGCATGTGTAGGACTTTTTCCTCCAGTGCCAAAGCCAAATGTTCTGCCAAACATCTTGCTCATGTGCAATGTTTTCTGAACATATTCAACTGTCACTGCCCCGTGTCACAAAGCATGTGGGTTGATTCTTAGATTAAGAAGAGGGAAAAACATTTTTTTGTGATAAGTTTAGTTATTAATCTCATGAGGTTTATTTTTTTCCCCAGATAGAGTGAACATGGTTCCTTGATGCTGCTGTTTGAATTTATGATATTTATATTGTCTTTTCCTGATGGGGAATTGGAAAACTGACTCCTCAATACGGTTGAAAGTATGCTTAAGTAAACAACTGTGTGAAATGTAAAGCATGTTGTGGTTTTATTTTATCATTCCTTTCAAAATTCAAGACAGTTTGCAAAATACATTTCAGGGGAACTTTTTTTTTTCATTAAAATGGTAACATTTTACCCTGATGCAAGCCAGTACATTTCTACAGTGGCAAATAGAATGCTTATGGTGGACAAGGATGGTGGCAGTGCCATCCCTTGTGTCTTCAATAGCGTCAAGCCACGGTTCCAGATTTGACATCTCGTGGTGACAGTGGCATTTCCCTTACTGACTCTCCTTCCTTGTGTTCTACTTTACTGGTGCTTGCCCTTCAAATTGAACAAAGATAAGATGATTTAATTATCTGTCTCAGTTTAGTGGAAGTGAGGTCATTATTTAACTGTTGAATATTTTCCTATGTCAGCATCATTATTTTTTCCAATAATGTTCTTATCTTTCCTTGTGCTTTCAAATTCCTGAGGAGATCACAGGTACTATGTAGAATGAACCTTTAAATATATTGACATTAAAACTCACAGATACAGATGAGCCAGGATTAATGCTTAAATCTCAAGGGCTTCCAAATGTCAATGACAACATGGGAGTTGTGCACAGAGCTGAAAATTCCCATGAAAATGTGCCTGTGGAAAAACACTGATTTTCACTTATTGCAGGCAGTTCACTTGAAATGCTCATTCTCCAAAATTAATATTTAAAAAGTTAGACATTACTTCAGTCTCTGGGAGGATTTGTTACACCACTGAGTGCAGTTATCATTCCCAACCTGTTGTGAAACAAAGTGCTTAATGCTAAAAAGCAGGAGGATGCTGGGCATCAGGGGCTCCCTGTTAAAAGCACATTGGTCTGTTCACACTGGAGTTAATGCAGCCTGCTTTCCTCCAGGTTAAATCTTGTGGTTGGCTGTCTGGTGTCTAATGAAGTGTGTGTTCACCTTGCATCTTATAGTGCTTTACAAGCTCTCTTTGTCAGGCAGTTTTCATGAAACGTCTCTGAGATTTCTGCTGGTGTTGAATTTGGTTTTGTTACAGCAGGACTGTCACACAGTCTCTCTGGCACACACAGAAAAGAGCTGCTTAACCTCTATAACCTCAGAAAAACAGTTTAAGATGTCTTGGCTGCAAATAATTAAGCTAATTCTGAATTTGCTTGTGGCTTTTGCTGGCAGGGAAATCACTGTTGCAGTGGTCAGGTTCCGCATTCACTGGTTCCTGCACAAGTCCGTGCCTCAATGTTCCAGTGACCTTCCTGCAGAAGAATTGGGATTGTTTGCATCATCAACATGTTATGGCCATGAAAACAATGCACTGCTTTGGAGGGTTTTCTTTTGTCAAATGAATTCCAGTGGAAAACACTCTGTGGTTTGTGACCTAACCTGCAATGAAATTACAGCTCGTAGCAGAAACAGATGATGGCTGTGTCAGAACATTTGAGGTTTTAATGAGGCAGGATTTTGTTACCTGACCCTACATCCAGTAGCTTGTCATCTAGTTGTGAGCAGAATAATTACCAGTGATAAGGATTCATTAAAAAGGTAATTCTCTTTCAGCAGGAGCTGCTGTCTGAAGCTCAGCCTTTGGGCTATCAAACCTTTGCATTGCATACAGGGGATGGCAAGGGGATGGCAGTCAGTGAGCAGCTCAGGGTTGGGATGGAGCTTTGTAATGTCACCCTCCATACAAAAAAACCCCCACATTGGATAGAAGTCAGAAGAATGCCTTTTTCTGAGAACTGAAATAGGAGTTATGACTCCCAACCCCTTTGACAACAGAAAATATGAGATCAACAATACCTGACTCCATAGATGAGCAGTCCTCAAAGCAGGGACAAAGGCAGCAAATTGGATCTAAAATGAATCAGAGAGGAAAAGCCTTTAGAACAACAATGACTCCAGGAACATCAAGGCTGAAAAGGATTTTGGGGAGACAGGAAGAAAAAGGAAATCTTTTGTGCCTTTTAGGGACAATATCTTCACAGCTTTTTGTGCCCTTTGGGCTTGTGAAGGAGTGATTTGGCTGACTGGCAAGAGAGACAAGGATGTGGAAGTTTGCTGGCTTCAGTGGGCCTAGGAGAAGGATCAGCATCACTTTTCGCCCTCCCATTGAGCTACTTGGTGAGAGACTCACAGCTAAGTGCCCTGAGATGCAGCTGAGACCAAGTATGGAAGTTTTTGAGGCTGGGAATTCATCTTCCCCCTTGGCTGGATGGGATTGATTGGCGGGAGAAGACTGTAATTTGGAAAGAGGGCAGGTTCTCTTCCCTACAGCAGCCTGGGCAAGAAGCAAGTGGGTAACTCAGGACAATTCTCACAGTCTCACAATGTGCTGGTTCCTGCAATTAGACTGTTCACTTTGTGATGTATTTACATGCATTAATAAAAGCAGACAGAAGAGTGGGTGTCAAGAGTGGTTTGATACCTGGGAGACGTGTGAGCAGCTTTCTCCACTCCAGGGTGGATAAAAGTTGGTGAAAATACAGCAGTTTCTTATCTTTGCTAATTCAGTTCAGCCCCAGAACAGCTGCCCTCCTGCCCTTGCAGCACCCTGGCTTCAGGACATTGCAGAGGACATTACCCTGACAGTGTCAGATTTTGGGCATGGTTCCCTGACCTTGCCCAACCAAGAATCCAGTTGGTTCAGAGACCATGAAAAATGGTCTGTGGGACTTTTCTTTTCCTTCTGATCATTCTTTCCCTTCATAAATCTCATTTAAGGACCTGTTTTTACTCTGCCTGCCAATATATCCATGGAAAGGACAGAGGTTATATTGAGAAGATAAAGGAGGAAAACCTTTGGGATTTTAAGACACTTTTCTACAACTGGTATCAAATTTCTCAAGCCTACATTCACAATAGGCATGGAGAAAGACCCAAAAATTATAATAGTATTATTATATACTACGTAGTTTTGTATTAATATAATTTTACTTTATTAGCAGGTTAAGTGAATGTCCTTTGAGTAATTCTCAACGAAAAATTCTCTTCTGAGCTCAGCAGAATTATGTTATTTCATTCTCTCTTTATCTGGGAAGACTTTTGATGTAGTTCATTTAGGGAGGAAAAGGATGGTGCACCCTACACTCTCTGCTCTGGGGACTTTCCTGTACCTTGCAGTCCCAGGGTCTCTTCTGCTCTGTTTGCTGCTTTTACATCACTTCTTTTACCCTTCCAGGGCACATGCAGCAAACTGGAGGTGCCCAGAAACCAGGATGACAGAACTTCATTTACATTTCCTTGTGTGCTGGATTGTCCTACCTGAGACTGTTCATTGCATTTCTATTATTTTAACTATTTTGCAGTTAAGGTTGAGCAGTAAAGATGAAATCCCCTCTTTCTCTCTCTCTCTACTTTGTGGCAGTACAAAGCATATTTCAAGGCACTTTTTTGTGCTCTGCCTTAAGAATACAGCACTGACCAGGGGTGAATGGTCCCTGTAGCTCTATTAATGTTAAATGATGCTTTTCATAAATCATGACTGAATTTCCTGTGTTACATTATGCCAGAAAATCTTTTCTAAATGCTCAGTGAAATCAAAGCAGCACACAAGGATTGACATTTAAGTTGCATATCCACCTAAAAATATTTTGCACACCCCATTAAAAAGTTGAAGATAATTTAAACACAATAATTCATATTAATGGCATTAGGTAAAAAGGAAATATATTTTCAATGTTGAAAAATGCTTATCTGACAGCTTAATCAAATATAAGAACAAACAGAAACGTCTGAGGTCTAATTTTCAAATGTTGCTCGGTCATATTTGGAAAAGGGTAAATAACTCTGCATCTGTCTGCCTTTCCAAACAAAAAGGTTGTTAGCTACCAAGGAGCAGTAGAAGATTTATGTCTCTTTTTGTCTTTCATCTAAAACCAATAAAATTTATGCTGTACCTATAATGATGGAAGTAATAAGGGAAATGGTAATCGAGCAGAATTAAACTCTCTGAAATTTTCTAGCAACAAATTAAGTGGATGTTTAAATTGCATAATCATTTTACTGGAAGAATGGGACATCTCATCAGGCACTGCAGATAGACAATGGAGAGTTAAGGATTGTCCTTTCCCATGAGTTCAGTCCTTGCTGATGAAAATGCTCCTCCACTTGTTGCTGTGACTTGTACCCCTTAAACAAGGCTCAATCTTTGTTTAAATCTTTACACTTGAAGGCTCATCATATTAATTCCACTTTGGGACTGGTGCCTGCACAGCCTTTTCCTCTCAGTTCAAACACTGGGTTTAGAAAAATTGGTGCCACTGTCCTGGTGCTCTTGTCCTTCCTGTGCCATACCGTGTGTAAATCCTGGTTTCTCTGGAAAGGAAGGCAGCACAAACATGAGTGCTGGAGAGTTTAAAGGTTTTATTTTCTTGGTCTCAGTTGAAAACATCTCCAAGGGGCAAGGCTGGAGGGTTCCTTTCAGGGTGAGTGAGCCAGAACCATTGGATTGAACAGGAGAAAGCTGTTCCTTGATTTTCCTTAGTTCTTTCCAGTCATTTGCACACTTATCAGTCAGTACGGGAGGACTCCACAGCTGTTCAGCAGGAGATGGTGGAAAAGCACAGCTTGAGACTCTTTTGTGTCTTCAGATTGCAAACAGGGCAGGGGTGAGTCTTAGTTAAGACACCTCCCTGTGTCCTTTCGGCTTCTGCCAGTCTGGTGCAAGACAAGGCTCAGCACTGAGCAGTGAGATGAACAGAGAACTTCTGCAAAACATGGGTGTCTCTGTCCTCCCTGCTGTGACTGCCACTGTAGTAATTCATTTCACTGGAGGAGAGCAACGTGACCTCAGAAGAAAACCAGTTATTAGTGGCTGCTGTCAGCTGAAGCGTTTTCAGCACTGAGTGTTGGCAGTGTTCTCAGCTGGTTCCAGCTGAAGCTTTTCTCCTCCCTATTCTTGTGCTGCCCTTTTCTGAGAGCACTGAAGAGCCTTCCCTGATAGAAAATTGATCAGGAACACAATGATTTTGCCTGTCCTTTCCTCATGGCAGTCAAACATCTCTGAGGGAAAGATGCTAACTGGCATCAAATATCCAATTCCTGTTACATCCATGTGGATCCACTAGACAAAGCTTGCAGCAAAGGCAGGGCTGCTCTGAATTATGGCTGGCCCTGAATTATGGCTGGCCCTGAATTATGGCTGAGCCAGAATTATGGCTGAGCCAGAATTATGGCTGACCTGCTGTCATCTGAGACTTCTTTGCCCATTTTAGCCATTCACCTGCCAGTCAGAATAAGCCAGAGTAAGCCAGAAGCAGGACCTCATTGAGCCAGTCAACAGCATCCACATATGAAAATGCTGGCAACAAAATTAAACACGTGGCAATATTTTTTCAGGAATATTGCCTCCAAAAGGGAGTTCATACGTATTGCAGAGTTTGCAGTTTGTGACAGTGCACCTGCTCCCATGGCAGCACCCCTGTCTGTGCAGTGGGGGTGTGTTTCTCTATTTCCAAGCAGTAGATTACCATTTGAAACAGTTTGGTGGCCTTATAAAGCAATGTTTCAGTTGAGTGAAATCTCTCTGACCCTCTGTTATTTTTATACTCACCAACTTTCCCTGTGTGGGTCTTTCCTCCCCTCTTTCAGAGGCTTAACAAAAGTAATTAGAATTGCCACAAAGTTGTCTGTGATCAATTCCTGTGTGTAAAAGAAAACAGAAGGGAGCATGTTGGAAGGATTGTTGAGTTTTTAAAAACTCTTTTCATTTTTCTGATCTCCTTGTCCTCTTCAATCATGTGAAGCAGAAGTAAGCATTTAAATAATAAGACATTTGTGTAAAATTACTTTTTCCTTGCCCTTGTTTTATATTACATGAATCTATCCATTTTCCCTGCATAAACAAACAAGATTAATTATTCTTGGATGTTTGAGAATATTTCTGCCTGTTATCGTCAAGCCCACTCAAATGATTAAAAGGAATAATAAAAACAGCATTTCATGTTGAATAAAACGTCTTTCATTTGGTCATGAATGCACTGCGGTCCTTATGTACCAACACCCTAAGCAATTAAATTCTCATGAGGTAGATTAGCCTTTGAAGGCTAATCAGAAATCCAACAGAAGCTCATTTGAAAGGGCACATATTTCAGGAACTGGCTGAAGGATGGATGTTCAGAGGTAGTTTTAAACCCTGGCTGTTCATAGCAGAAAATGGTTTGCATCATCAGAAGTGAGTGTGAATCCATTTTCCTGTCTTGTGAAAAAAGTTGAAGCTTCAAGGAGTTCTCTGTGCCAAACCCATGTGCATTGGAGACAACCAAAATGACTGTGTTTGCTTATTTATTTTTCCTGAGAAATGAGGAAGGGGAGGTCGAGGAACAGAGCAGTCTTGGGAGAGTAAGGAGTTTGGTAGTCAAGTGGCTCTCCTGAACTCGCTGTGGCTGCTCTGCTTGTTGGGAGGGAAGGGCTCTTTCAATCTGCCCTCACTGTCTACTGCCCCTCTGAGAAGCAACTGCACACAGCACATGTGGGAAGACAGTGATTTGTGTCTCCCTCCTCTACCCAAATACTGATTGGAGATTTTGATTTCTCACCTTCTCCAACAAAATTGAACTTTGGTTTTTAGGAAAAAAGAAAAAAAGACTGAAGGGTCTTGTTGATGCATCAGTTCTTTACAAGGAATATCTTGCTGAGTACTTTCCAATCAATTAGCTCTCCTGTTTCATGTGTCCAGCTCAGCCCCTAACTTTTCTTCTCTGCACTAGAAGTGATTGGCCTGCTATGGAGCAAAGATAAAAATACTGCTTTGCTTCTTGAGACAAAGTGAGGAGAGATTGAGGCATTAGTGGCAGCACTTGGCTAAATTGGGATGAATCTTGAGCATCCTTTTGGTGTCTTGAGAGAGTGACCACGCTGGGAGGCATAGGACAAACCCTTCCAGTCTTCTGGAGCTGGGCCCAGTGAGCTTAGTCTGTACCAGCACCATTCCTGCCTATGTGAAATATTCTGCTGTACAAACAGGAGGACAACCAGGCTGTCAGCAATGGGAGGAAATCAAGGTAAGGTGGAGTCTTCTCCCTCTCCAGACCCCCCCCCTAGCTCCACAACTTGGAGGTCTGAGTCTGTGTTCAGAGGGTGAACCTTCTTGGCAGCAAAGCATTTTTTGAGTTGGATTAGCTGTGAGAGAAGGTACAAGCAAATTGATACATGGCTGAGCAATGAACTGCACTGAAGAGGACAACAGTGACCATTTGGGAAGTGCACCAGTGTACCATTAAATAGACCAAGTTCTATATTGTGAGAACACTCAGTGGGTCCACATAGTTGGGGACCATCGTCCCAGTGAGGCAGGCATGAAAGCATGGTGGGTTTTTTTTTTATATATACATTTTTTCCTTCTGTCTTACCTCCATGTTCAGTATTTTAATGCTTCTGGAAACCTGAACTGACTCACCAGTGGGTGCAGCTGACTGCAGTGCCCCCGTGGCATTCTACAGCTCACTTTGATAGATTCAGAGCTCAAAACATCCTTGTCCTTTGTCATACTCCTCCTGGACTTGGTCTAAGTAACAAAGTTGATGTCTGTCTCTTATTTTATATTGTTTCTGTCTCTTTTTTGGCTTACGGTTATGGGAAATGTTTTATTTGAGTTCATCTTCAGTTCAATCTTCATTGGTAAACACTACATGTGTCATGAATTTACCAGAGAAAACTTATTCTGTCAGCAGAAGCATTCACTCAGGTCAGACCTGCTTGGACAGGTGGATGAGGGGAGCGTTACGTGACTGACTTCAGAAGGGTCGTTCTGGCAAGTGTCACGGAATTGAATTTAAAATGTCAGACACTTGCTCCCGTTAGAGCTCCTGCTGGGCACCAAAGCCTGTTGAAAAACCCTAAAGGCAGCTGGAAAAGGGAGTATTGTAGCAAATGTCACAGTGTTTTAATTGACTGGTATGAGCAAGGAAATCCACAAAATACTGAGAGGCCAAGTCCTTGCCCTCGGATAGTTGGCTTCAGGAGAACTTGCAGGTGCCTTCAAAGTGCACGTCATGCATCCCTGTTGTCTGAGAAGATAAGAGCCTAATGCAGCTGGTGAAGTTCAGCTGTGAGTTTGAGAGGCGTAGATCTGTGTTCAGCTCCACAGGTCAGGGGTTCAGACCTTGCTAACGACTTTAGAAGAGGCAAATCTCACACATCTGTGTCAGAAAGCAGCCCCAGAAGTTTAACACCGGTGAGTTCTCAGTAATCTATTGAAAACCGATGATATGAAGAAGGGAGGCTTTTTACCTTTGAAAATGCAATCTCCACACCCTGCTGTACCTGAAAATGTGCTTTAGCAGTGGGAAAAATGTCACGTTGCCACCAAAATGCATGGGACAAACCTACCCACAGCAGATAGGGCTCATTTGGTAAAATTTAGTATTGGTAGATATTCCCATCATTCAAAAGACTTCAGCTGAGCTAGAGTTGAGCCAACCCATAAATGAAGGCAGCTCTTATTTTCCTTTGTCATTGCTCTCCTCACACTTGTTCATGATTTTCTCCTGAGAAAAGTAGAGAGTGTGGAGATGTGACTTTCTCTTCAGGGAGAAGACAGGGGAGCAAATACATGTCTCAGGTGTGAAGGTGTGTTAGGGAGCTAAAGCCATAGACATGGGCACGTAGAACAGGTCAAGACATCTTGACTTACATTTCAATCAAAGAACTGTGAAAGCTTCTGGGAAAAAAATCCTTCAGGGTTAACCCTGAGAGCTAGTGTTACAATGTCTTTTAAATATAATGAAACAAAAATAAGGTCGGTGTACAGTGATTATTTATTGCTCTCAGGCTGAGTTCTTGGTCAATTCCACACATAGGAAGAAAATAAGTGCATTTAAGCTTTATTTCTAGTGATTATTTTGGGAAGGACTTTCTAATATTTCAGGGCACCAATAGCTACCAGAGGATGAGAAACATCAGCATTGGTGCCCATTCCCAGGACTTGGGCCATTTGTAGAATGTTGTGATGTTTGTTGGCTAAGACAGACAAAATGGGAAAGGCAGCATCAGCCAAGGGAATCTGGTAGCAGATTTGAAGGAACTTGAGCAATTTAGAAAGAAGATAAGAATACCTCTTCCTTGTGAGAGTGAGGAAAACCTACTCTTCTGTAAATCCTCTGGCATGATGCTGAAAGCAGCGAGTGCTGTACCTCAAGGTACAGTCCCTTAAAGAATGAAAAAGATGCTCCTGCTCTGCTGAGGTTTAGTTCAAATGAAGTTCCAGTTTGGGCTTGTGAAGGATCCAGCCACTTTGCTCCTGTGCCCTGCTCCCACCTGTGTCACACAGTCCCGGGTGTGCATCTGGTTGTGACAACACTCAGGACAGAAAGAGCACAGCTCAGCTTTCATGTGGTGGAAGAGGATTAAAACAGAAACAGAACCTGAGGGGGTTGGTGTATTTTTTGTGTTGTGAGAATCATCAGGCAATGAAAAGAAATGAAAGAAAAATCTACTTCTGTCCCTAGAGATCCATCAGACTAAAGAGACAAGGTGTGGGAGGAAAAAGATGCCTGTAGAGGTAAAAGACTGGCCGAAGGTCACAGAGCCAGGGCAGGGTTTGCTGAGGAGTCAAAGCTTTCCCAGGTTGTCTATTTGTTGGATGTTCTTGACTTAAAATGTCATTTTCAAAGCTGAGTTAGCAGCTGTAATTGCACTCCAGTCATCTTTATTACGTTCTGATGGTTTATTCAGGCAGCCTCTTAGGCACAGCACTTTATGGACCTCTGGAATGGCAGGTGTGTGCTGTGAGGAGCTCAGTTTAGGCTGCACTTAGCACTGCAAGGTAATGGCAGACAATAAAGTAAAGGAGACAGGTGGGAGGGCTATAACACTGAATGTGCTGATATATCAAAGGAAAAGTAATGAAATCCTGCGTGGGTAGATCATCCTTCATCTGTAAAACAGGACAGTTCTCAGCAAGAGGGAATTACATTTAAATGTAGCTTTGCCTTCCTAACATTTTTTGGACGTTGTCCCTTCTCCCTTGTCTGTGTTGTGATGACCACTAGACTTTCCCTTGGATCTCAGCTTCAGTGTGGACAAGAAAAGAAAAAGGTTTTGATATTATTTAAGGATTAAAAAAATACAGATTAAAACCTAACTGTTTGCCTGGCATCAGCTTTCAGAAAAGTGGATAAGGCTGGATCTGGAAGTGAAGGTGTGCTGGCCAGTGGGAATGCATGGATGGAAAATGCAGTGCTAAATGTGAGGTAACAGTGAACATAAGGAGATGAATGTGCTTGGGCTGAATTATCACTGTCCTGCAATACCAGAAGTCAGAAGGGTGAAACTGCATTCACAACAGTAATTCTATAAACGTCTGTTAAATGTGTGTTGGGACTGTTGGAGAACAGTGCTGCCCCTGAGGGAAAAATAAAAAAAGAAAGCTGGAAAAAAGCTAGAGACAATGAGATATTAATAATCTGATTGCAATTGTACAAAAAGTCTTTGAATCACTGTGAAAGCAAGGAAAAATCAGAGACATGGAGGTGAGCAGAAAGCAGACTCAGGTTTATTTTTTAACTCAGGTGAAAAACAACACAAGTTTATCAAAGGGACAGCATGCCATGCTGCTTGATACCTTTCTCTGATAAAGAGATTTTACCCATGACATTTACCTGGTGTAAAAAAACCCAAAAAACTCATTTGAGAAAGTGCCATGTGGGAAGAAACTGTAAGTAAAAGCAGAAAACATGAGGACCAGAGCAAGAACTGCTCAGTGAAATGACAGAAAAGAAGCTGTAGCTGTTAACAGGAGGTATGTCAGTCTCGGGGAGGTTACTGACAATCTTTTTCAATAATCCTTGCAAGACCACTTTATAGACAAATAAAGGAGAAACAGTGAGGAAAGATAAATATATTCCTTCATAAGGTGACTAGGAGGCACCATGGCTATGAAAAGATAAATACCTTGGTAGGCTCCACTGGCACAAGCACATCCAGTAGAGGTAGGTAAGTAATGACATCAATGTTAGGGCATTGTCAGACATCAGGAATTGTAACATTTTTCTAAATAAAATGTTGGTCATTCAAGTGAGATGGATAAGAAAGCAGGGAAGTAGAGAGGGTAGGAGCAAGAAAGTGTCCTTTATGAAAAGAGAAAAGGAGAGTAAAACTTTTACAGCCTGGTAAAAGAAAGACAAGCAGGTGTATGGCAACCATAAATAAACCTGTGATTGAGCAGAAGCACAGGATGGAGACACAGTGGAAGGAAGAGAAGAGGGAAGAGAAGAGGGAAGAGAAGAGGGAAGAGAAGAGGGAAGAGGAGAGGGAANAGAGAAGAGAAGAGAAGAGAAGAGAAGAGAAGAGAAGAGAAGAGAAGAGAAGAGAAGAGAAGAGAAGAGAAGAGAAGAGAAGAGAAGAGAAGAGAAGAGAAGAGAAGAGAAGAGAAGAGAAGAGAAGAGAAGAGAAGAGAAGAGAAGAGAAGAGAAGAGAAGAGAAGAGAAGAGAAGAGAAGAGAAGAGAAGAGAAGAGAAGAGAAGAGAAGAGAAGAGAAGAGAAGAGAAGAGAAGAGAAGAGAAGAGAAGAGAAGAGAAGAGAAGAGAAGAGAAGAGAAGAGAAGAGAAGAGAAGAGAAGAGAAGAGAAGAGAAGAGAAGAGAAGAGAAGAGAAGAGAAGAGAAGAGAAGAGAAGAGAAGAGAAGAGAAGAGAAGAGAAGAGAAGAGAAGAGAAGAGAAGAGAAGAGAAGAGAAGAGAAGAGAAGAGAAGAGAAGAGAAGAGAAGAGAAGAGAAGAGAAGAGAAGAGAAGAGAAGAGAAGAGAAGAGAAGAGAAGAGAAGAGAAGAGAAGAGAAGAGAAGAGAAGAGAAGAGAAGAGAAGAGAAGAGAAGAGAAGAGAAGAGAAGAGAAGAGAAGAGAAGAGAAGAGAAGAGAAGAGAAGAGAAGAGAAGAGAAGAGAAGAGAAGAGAAGAGAAGAGAAGAGAAGAGAAGAGAAGAGAAGAGAAGAGAAGAGAAGAGAAGAGAAGAGAAGAGAAGAGAAGAGAAGAGAGAAGAGAGAAGAGAGAAGAGAGAAGAGAGAAGAGAGAAAAGAGAAATCATACAGGTGAAGGAACAGACATACACAGAGTAGCTGGGGATACTCTTTAGTTAGAAATTTCTGACCATCAGAGGAGCAAGGCTCTGGAGCAGTTTCTGGATGGGGTCAGGGTACAAAACCAGACTATTCTGAAGATGACCCATACTTTATGTGCCTGCAACAGGCAGGGGTGAAAACACAATGACCTGGAAAATCCCTACTTGCCTGCACTCCTCTACATTAAACAGGGATGGGTGATGTCACGGGTCCATGTAGGGAATTAATCCCCACATGAATTTCCTATGCACTGTCCTCAGCTGAGGATTTTTTGGCTCTCATGGCAGCGTTTGAACACTGTCTGACTGAGTTTAGGATGTGATGTCTTTTGAAGTAATCTGCAAATCTTTCTCTCCTGCCCTGAAAACACATCATCCATCAGGGAGTACATCCCTGAGCATCCTGACCTCCAAGGATTTGTCCCAAAGAGCTGAATGTCAGTGGGAGAAGACAATGAATCACTGAGGCATGAAGGCAGGTGTGTAGTTGTAAGAGATGCTTGGGTTTATGTGCCTGCTGTGGGGAGGAGGAGAAGGAGTGCAAAGCAGAGAAAATAAACCGTGGGATAAGCGCTGCTTTTATGATTACTAAAAAACATCACACTCCATCAATTCTAAAGACCTCTGGTCTTTAATCCAATATCTGAGGCTTACAAATAACTTGCTACCATAGCTCACTAAACCTTCACGACTCTCTGGGTCAGAAATGCAGCCCTGGTGATTAGAATTCAATAGATTTCCATCTCTTAACACCACACTTGGGTCTGGCCATCCTGGTGGCCTTTGGCTTGGACTGTGTATTAATTTAAGTACAGCAAAGTTATCAGTTATCTGAATAATGTCAGATGTAAGGGAAATACAATTTCATCTAGAGATCTACAGGGATAATTCAGTGTTCCAAATAGCCCCTTGGCAGATCTGCAAATTAAAGGTTACTTTCTTCCTCAGCTTAGTAACAGAGCTCTGCTTGATGCATCTTAGTAAGAAAATAAAAAATTTCAAAATCTAATTTATCAGCTGCCAGCATAGTACTGAGATTTATTAATAAGCAAATGATACCTAAATTATTTCAACCTTTAGTAATCTATATCTGTCACAGAAGTAGGTGCTGAGCTTTTCCTTCTTTGAACTGGAATCAGTGGCCCATTGAAATGCTCCCCAAACATCCCCTAACAGCTGGGCTTCAGAGATCTTACCGCATAGGGAGCTATTAAAGATGGCCAAATAACTTCAATTTATATTTAAATTATAAAATTATATCCATAATTTTAACTTACATTTGTTTTATGCAGTGTTTCAGAGCATATTTGTGGACGTAGCCCAAGATTTTCCTAGTTAAAAAAGATTATCATCTTGTGGAAACATGATTTGACATGTGCAAACCCTTCTGTGACATGCAAAGAGCTGCCAGGTCTGTCTGAAGCCCATCCCACCCAGCTTAGACCTTAACTGGGCTTCTTTGATGGTCCCATAGGAAAACAGGAGGGGAGATTTACTTTTCTAAGGCAATGACTTCAAAGATATCGAGACTGAATAGGCCAAGCCTTATTTTCAGTGATTCTCTTAAACTGTGCTGCCAGTAGTGTCACAACCTTCACCTGGAAGGATTTGAACACATCTTTCTGCTTACCTGGACATTGCACTCAGAGGGAGGAGCAACACTTGAGAAGCAGAAGGTGGCAGCTGCTGGAAGTGAGCACTGTTTCTTATTCTGGTATTGAACATTTGTAAACTTTGTCCTTGTTTTGAATTCTGACCTAAGCAGTTTGTACAAAAAAAGGAGTCATAGAACCATAGAAAGGCTTGGGTTGGAAGGGACCTTAATGACACTGCTCTGCCAAGGGCAGGGACACCCTCCACTATCCCAGGCTGCTCCAAGCCCCTTCCAACCTGTCCTTGGACACTTCCAGGGATTCCAGCTTCTCCAGACAATATGTTCCAGTGCCTCACCACACACTTTATTAAAGAACTTCCTCCTAATTTCTAATCAAAAGCTTGTCTCCTAGTTTAAAACCTTTTCCCCTTGCCCTATCACTGTCTGCCCCTGTAAAAAGTTGCTCTCTCTTTTTTTTTTTTTTTTTTTTAATCGTCATTATTATGAAAGTCTTTGAAGAGTTAGTTAGTTAATTTGGTAATTAATCTGAATTTCTTTCCATGAAGATGGGAAAATATAACAGGAAAAAAGACAGGACTCATTTGCCACTGATAAACATTACCCAAGAAAATGACATAACTACTGGAATAATGAGTCGCATTCATTAACATCCAGGCTTTTACACCACAAATTTTGCCAGTATGGTTTCCACCTTGGTGTCCAGGCAAAAGGCCTCAGTTCATCAGCAGTTGCACTGCCATTCTAGTGACAGAGTTTATTTGAAGATTGAATGGCTGGAGGATAAAAACTGAGACACAGATTCTTAAAGGGCATCACTCAACTTGTCCTCACTGTTTTACTGATGAAAATATCAGTTTGTCCATTTTCTGTGATCAAGCAAGAGAACTTTGCAGGAGCCTACAGAGAACATGAATCTCCTGATCAGTTAGGGCTTTTCCTTGTGTCCCTTCCCATCATATCCATGTCTGCCCAGATCTCTGAAAATCACTTCCTGCAGTGACTCTCTGTAGTCTCAGTGCACTCTGCTGAGTGCAGGTGTTTGATTTGTACTGTTCTCTTGCCTCCTTTCTGGCCCAGCTTCAGGGACTGAAAGCAATTATAGCAAAAACTACCCTGTATCCTTAGCCTAAAAAGTCTTTGAAATGTTGCCTGAGTTGGAGTAGAAGGCCATAGAGGTCTCCCTATCAAATAAAAGTTTGGTCTTCTTGTAAGTTAACCAGTGTGCTTAAAAAATAAATTGTGATTTTGATTTGTAAGGCTGTTGTCAGCCATAAAAATAAAAAAAAATCGTATTACTCAATTTTCTCAATTTTTGTATTAGTGTTTGTGACATAGTTGCATTTGTATGATTTAACCCACCACTGATAGAAAAAGGAATCATTTGCTCTTAGTTCAGAAGAGTACTATGTGGTACTACAGAACAAATCTCTAAAAATGTATAAGATGCATTTTTTCTTTAAAGCATTTTTTCTGTGTATCAGGCAGAGTATATATTTTTTAACCATTTTGCCCCAAATTTGGGACTGGTTAGACTGCCTCAAAACACACTTATTTAAAGACATTTTCATTATCCTAAATTAATAGCATGCTAATTTATTATGGGACACAGCTCTCTGCTCTCAGGAAAATGAGGATGGAAACATAGTGCTGCTTCCCACCTGTGGCATTTCCTTTCCTCTCTGGGGTGTGAACTCCTATGGGTCACTATCAAACTACATTTCTGCAGTCTTTGGCTTTTCTGCTTAAAACTGAGTTTCAGACCAGATCCCAGGAAACACAGAACATTTTAAATGCCTGTTGAAAAGGACATGCACAGTCAGAGTCTTAACACCTACTCAGGTCAGGTACTCCTTTGATTCTGCTACAAAAGAGGGAATCTGTGAGCTTCAGTTCCCACAGAGTTATTCAGTGTTTATCTCCAAAGGGGTATGACATTTGAAGTAACAAGCATCTATCCTCCTAAGCAGACAAAGCTAAATGCAAATTTCACGGCCATGAAAATACAGAATTTCCATTTCATGCTTGGAAGAAGGGGCAGGCTTTGTATGACCTGATCCAATTTCAGAGACTTCCTGTACTGATAGATCTGATCTGATCCAAAGTAGCTGCTGCTGCCCTTGAATGCCTGCAGTCTTTGCTGTTTCTGTATTTGTCTCCTGAAATTTGATCCTCTGCCCTTTCCTGTCTCCCAGCACTGACTCCATTTTAGTGCTTTGCGAAGTTCCTGCTCCTGTCCAACATGGGTGCATTTAGAAGCCCACATTTCTAGCCTAAACTCCAATCTTTGACCACTCCAAGCTCTCCAAATTCTCATATCTTCCTGTCTACAGCATCAACACCTCCCTTGACCATCCCATGTCAAAATACTTTCCATGGGGAACAGTCCTGCTGGCTGGTAGGAATTACCTGGATAGTAGGTTGTAGGAAAGACAGCAGGCATTTAAACTGGCTGGTATTTTTTATTGTGGTACCACTTCACTGTGCTCAGCACAAGCTGATGGAGCTGTTCTGTGACACCATCAGGGCTGATCTGGGGGAGGTCATGGGTTTGCTCCTTTGGTTTTGGTGACTATTTTTTCTTCCCCAGATAAAATCTTATCCTCCCTTTCCCCTTCTTCCAGGAATGCTCACATACAGAATCTGTTGGCTGGGCAGGTCCAGATGGAGCAGCTACCCAAGGGCACTCAGGAAGAGCAGGAAATCAACCCTCCACCAAAATGCCAAGGATTTTATTCTTTAAACTCAAAGCCCAGGCAAAATGCCAGGCCCCATGACTGCTGCTGAGGGGAAGAGAAGGGACCCTTTGCTGACTCCACAGAGTGTTGCTGTCCTTAGAGCAGAGAGAAAGCCTGGGGCTGTCACACAGGGATACAAGTGACCCTCCAAATCTGCAATTGTAAAGCCTTGGAGTCCCTGCATCCTCTAACAAGGACACAGAGCTGCTGTGTGGAACAGTGAGGAGCTGACCATCAATGATGAGCATCAAAGTGTGGGACTGAAGCTTTAACAGCCCCTGATTACCAGTCATGAAAATATGGCAACTCCAATCTCAGTTTTCCACCTTTCCAGGAAAGGTTATGGTGTGGACATCTCCTCTAAGGCTGCACCAGTGTCTTGGTTTGGCAAGACAGGTATCTGTCTAGCCCAAACAGGGAAAGTTGGAGCTCCCCTTGGAATGGAGAATGTAACTCCTCTCTCTCCAAATTATTATAATTTTTATATTAGGGGCTTTCAGGCTAAAATATGGGAATAGGAATAACAGTTCTTTAATAGGAATGTTAAAAAATACAAATGCAAAATACAAATACAAGTACAAAAAACAAACAAACAAGAAAAAAAACCCTAGAAAACCTTGACAGAGTCAGAGATACGACCTGACACCCTGTTGGTCCAAANTTTTTGGTTACATAACCCGAGACAACCAGATTCTTCAAACCATGGGTTTGGGATAAGGGAGAGCAAAGGAAGGGTCTGTCCTGCCCAGAGTGGCTCCTGCAGAGCAGGGTGAAACCCTCCCCACATTTTTGTCCCCTCTGCCTTCCCTTCAGGCAGGACAATGCCATGACCTGTGTGATCAAACACGTCCCCAGGCAGCCGTGAATGCAGCTGGGTCCTCTCACTGCAGTGCATCTGCACTAAGTGTGAGGTGCTGTCTTGCAAACTGTTCCTCTCTTAATAAATTATTGATGAAGCTTCTCCCTGACAGATTGCAAAGCCAGGGAGCCTTGGGCAATTCTGCTCCTCCCCCAAAATGTTCTAACACTTGTATTTACCTGAAGAACATATGCTTGTTGTTTGCGATGACTTTGCAGCTTTTTGAGTTGTTGTCTGCTTCAGGAACACAAATGCTTTGGCTTCCTGCAGGCAGGAGAATCACCTCCCCCTCCTCTACCCTCAACTTTTCACAGTATTTTTGGAATTTAATATGAAAACCCTCTACTGGGGATGTGACTGGACTGCTTACTGATGAATTCTGAAGTTTTAACTTTGGACTGACTGTTGCTCTTGGTATAAATGATCAACAAAGAAGCAAGACAAGTTACCACAAAACTCTATTTTGTATTTTGTCAGTTTCTGTACAGCTTCACATCTGAGGAGCCAAAGAGCATTGAATTGTTCAGGTTTTATAAACACAGGAGGTTCTCAGAACAGCAGGAAAACATGATTTCAATCGAGTTTTTCCAAAATACAGACTCAAATTGGCCACCTTGGAGTCAGCATGGCAGATATGAACTTCTTGTCAGTGTGCCTGGTGGGGCTTGTCTGCCCTGAGCCATCCCTGTGTATCTCAACCACCAAAAGCTTGAGGCAGATCCATATCTCTGCTGGAAACTGAGCTCCCCAGAACTGTTCTGACTACAGCAATTTGCCTTGGGGGTATGTTAGCAGCCCAAACCTTGCTTATCTCTACAAGCAGACAGAGTAGCCTTCAAATGGCAACAGAAAATGTATTTTATTGTTGGTAAAGCCAAATGCAGCCATTGCTGTCCCAGCCACAACCAAGGCTGAGCTGGGCTCAGGGTGCTCTTTGCAGGGCTTGAGCCACACAGGTGGGCTTGGGGCAGGTGGGTCTGCTGGGGTCATGCCCAGGCACAGGTCAGTTAATTTTTAAAGGACTTTACTGAGTGCTGGAAGTTGGATTAGAGCTTTTAGAAAGTGGGTTAACCATAAAACTTCACAGTTTCCTTCAAGTCATGTTTTTAAAACTCAGCACCCTTTTACTGTGCCAAAAATATTTAAAAATATTCCCTTTTAAGTCAGCAGAATCTCCTACTATTTCCATATTTAACTTTGCCATTATTTTTATCTGCTCTCTTTCTAGAGTCAGGTAGAAGTTTTTTGTTCTCTTTGAAAGCTGCAAAGCTGCTTTGAAAGCAGTCTTCTCCATTGGCATAATAGAGAGGGCACCTTTAAATTCTCCAAGGAAGGAGGTGTAGAAAGGAGGAGGGTTGGTAAAAAGCAGGTACAGTTTGGAGGTTGGACAACACTTTTCAGTACTGTTTGTGAGCGGTTACATATGTTCTCCTTGGAAGCATTCAGATCTGTCTCTGACAGTCCCTGCATGGTAAGAGCTTGAATCTTTAGGTTTTTCATTTTTTAAATTTGACATTATTTTAATTTCCTAAGCCATCAGTTATCATACCCCAATGGCTATTGTTTCCTTACACCAGAGAAAAATACAAACTAGTTTTCCTTCAGTACCTCTGTCCCAGAGTGCCAATCCTTGGTTTAGCATATGAAGTATCATAAAGTTTATGTAAGGCTGTTGTTTCCATTATTTTTTTCCCAATATTACTAATACAGACTTTCAAGCAAAGGACATAAATATTAAAAAAAAATCTTTTTCTGCTTTTTCTATCTGACCTGGTAGTCTGGTTGAGTTGTGGGTAAAACTTAAGGTTACAGTCTATTGACCTAATTTTGTTTTTACATATCTCCTTTGCTGCCCGAGACCTGCATTTGAAACATTCATCCATTGTGAAAAGCAGATAGGAAAAGCATTGACTGCTGGCTAAAATGGATATTTCTAACCATCAGATAAAATGAATCTCTTTCTGTGAGATTTCTACATCTTCATCAAAGCTACACCCAGTTCAGCCTCCTTAAATCCTAAATTGCAACCATTTTCTAGACACATGGGAAAGATGGATAACAGTGTAAAGAAACTACCTGGAGTGTCCCAGGGCAACACGTGTGGCAGCAGTTACCTTTCTGGTGAAATAATCCCATCTCTCATCTCTCAAAGGTTAGAGTTTTCAGTGACAGGATCTTTTAAAGAGAGTCTAACTTAGGAGTTTTTAGACATCTTGCACTCTTAGTTGGGATCTCTTTACACAACTTTTTTACATTACCAGCGATTGCTTTTTAAGTCAGTACTGAAATGATCATGTGAAGAGCAATGACAGAAATGGGACCACAGATTCACCTGTTAGAGATATGGCAAAACACTGTCTCTGAATAACTGTGAACATGGTTTATGGGTCCTGATCTTGGGAAAAAGAGGCTTATTTCTGAAATGAATGCTGTTCTGTGTATCACAGAACTAAGATAAATCTGAAGTAAACCTGTCAGGCCAAGTATCTCCAAATAAGATTTTTTCTCCTTTATTGGACAGAGTTTGGAGAAGAGTTTCCAAACTTTCTGGACCACAGAAAGGTCTCAGCCCCAGGTGTACCTCTCTCATTCATGCCCTCAGTGAAAGTTGGCAGAGGCAGCAGGGTTGTGGTGACCAGCTGTGCCCAGGACCTGTGGGACCCAAAAAAACAAAACTGGGGGATCCCTGTAGCTGGGCCTCATGGACATGAGCTGAAAAAACTGAGTACAAGCAAATAGTGAATGACCATGCCCATGGTCAAGATTTTGCAGCCTGAAAATCAGGTGCTTTATTCCAGGAACTTTTTCAAAACTAGAGGAGTGGTTTGACTGCTGGTTTTGTGCCTCAGTATCCTCAGATTTGGCATGTTAAACTGTGGGATAGGATTGAAGACTAGTGACCTGTGCTGGCACCACACAGCACAGGGTAGCACTGTGGGGAGATGCCAGCAGCAAAGCTGCTCAGGCTGAGGTCCAGCTGACCTATCTTGCACTCCAACAGGATTTATTAACACAGATTGTAACAGACCTGCACCATTTCTTATTCCTGGTACTACCTTGGTCAAGCTCAGGGCTTGAGGGGCCACTTGCTGAGCAGCACTTAGGAACTTTTGAGGATGGTGCCCTTGAAGCTCATGCTCCTGTCTGGTAGGTATGGAGTGTTATTTAGCAAGGATTACAAAAAGGATTTCTAGAAACTTCCTAATTCACACAAAAGCAGTGCCGTTGTGTGTTTCATTTCCACACTGAGCTCTGGAACAACTAGTTACAAAAAAAAATTGGTTGGTTCTGTGTCATCAATTCCAGACACCTTTCACCCCTGTGAACACTGTAAATCCTGTTTCTCCTTTGTGAACATTGTAAATCCTGTTCATAATCTGACAAACTCTCTTTTGAGATCATCTGGATTGTCTTTCCTCCATTTCAGCAAGGCATTCAAAATTCTCACTCTTCTAGCAGAAACTGCCATATGATTCTCAGCCCAAATTTACTGACAGCTAAGTCCTTGTTCCAGCATTTCTTTTAGTAGTCCTCCCTCTAGGGTTTATACCAAATCCATCATCTCACATCTTATAGAATGATCATCTCTCTTTCATTTTTTACACCAAATAAGTTAAACATAAGTTAAATGACTTTAGAGTGAGAGGAGATCAGACTTACTAGCTCATAGAATTGCACAGCAAGTCTTAAGCACCTCTTTCAAATCATCTCTTTTCTTTTAGAGTGCAGTGGTCTGAAGATATGTGGTGAAGTAGTAAAGACAGGGATTTGTTTATTCCTGTGGGAAAACACCTGCCATGCTGTGCCATTACTGGAAATATCATCTGAAAAGTCCCTGGCTCACTGTGATTATTTTCATGCTGAATTCCCTCTTCCCCCCAGCCATGCTATTTTTCTTGTGGGACTATTCCCAATCCAGCAAGCTTTTTATAGTTCCTGCTGTTGGGATTGGATTGTATGTGCTGAGTTTTTTTCCCCAGCATCCTGGGCTAGGCATTTTTCAGTACCCTGGGTATACTGAGATCCCTGGACTTGCCTTTACTTGGAATGTGAATTTAATCATCTACCTGTGCTCCATTACTCTGATTGCCTGGGCTTTACCAGCAATCCTGCCTCTTTCTTCTTATTAGAACAAGAAATGTAATGCTTATTTCATATTTTATCTAGAACTTTAATCCTTTCTTAATCCATACTGGCTTTGTCCCTTTTCTTCTTCTTTCTTTTAGCAGGTAGATACCTTTCACCAGAAATAACTCAGTTTGACTGCTGGGGTTTCTCATCCTGTTGACAGCATTAACAGATCAGATGTTTTGGTTATGGTTCTGAGATGATGGTCCCAGTTTATTTTTCTTGTTCAGGTTGGGTTTCAGGAGTGCTAAAAGTGAATAAACATGAACTCTTCACCTGTAAACAGAACTTATTTGGTAGTGATGCCTTAAGTTTTAGCTTTCATGATTTTCAGATTCTGTGCTGCCTAGGGGTGCAGTTCTGAGCCTCACATTAAATGTTTGTCAGCTCTCTTCACAGAGCAGGGAGACAAAACAAATCCTTTTCCTGCTGAAGTCCAGGGACAACTTTCAGCCCAACAGCACAAACAAGAGTGGGCTGAAGGGAGGAACAAGAAGGATGAGACCTCACAACTATAAGATGTAATTGGACAATTAAACCCCAATATGCAAATGGACCAAAACATGAAAGTGTAAGACTTGTGACATTTTGTGACCATTTTTAGTCCACCTTGGGTGTAGCCCTGGTCAGGCTTTTTTCCTGCCCAAGGCCTTTCAATAAATACCTACTTTATTCTCTAGCTCTGTCCAGTCTCTGTGCCAGGTCAGCCTTCCCAGGGCATCAGTAGTGGAATAATTTAGAGATAATATCAAAGTGCCCTTCTGGCAGGATTCACCATCCCTTTCATGCTCATTGATCCTGTTTAATTCCCATGGCACACAGACTTCAGCTTCCATCACACCTCTGGAGCCCACCATGCACAGATCACTGTGTCACTCCTCACAAGTGGCTGTCCCTTGATTTCTCATTTCCCTGACTCCCACCTTAGGTGACATGCAGCCACATTTTGGTGGGTGGACAGGTCCTGCCTGGGTGTGCACCTTCCACAGGGCTCTTACATGTCACCAAAGCAAAATTAAATGGTGCTACTTTGATCCAGTTTAATCAGGTGTCTCAATTTTGTGAGCATTAAAACCATTAAAAGTATTTTCATGTAACTCTGACTGACACCTTTTTATTTTTTTTTTTTGGTGATTAATGAAAAGAAGTAGAGTGAAATTAAATACCTCTAAAATGTTTTGTCAGTTTTCCCCCTATGTTCCAACTCTGCTTTGCACAGATTGACAAATAAGATGCATATGAAATTAAAATCACCAATGAATAACGCATTTCTCCAGGAGAGCGTGTAAAGCCAGGAAGATTGTCTTTCCCATTTATGAATTTAAAGCATGAATAATTTAGCAATGTACTGGCACACTAAATATTTATTTGTGGTGCTGCTCTGAGCAGAAGAGATTTAAAAAGGCACAGAAAACAAACTTGACTTTGACCATGAAGGTATAAATAGGAGATTTACATGCTGACTTAAGAGGTTTAGGAACATGTACCTCAGTTGCAATAGGATTTATGCTACTAAATCCACATATTTCTTCTAGAAATGTCCTCTAACCTCCTCTGTGGTTCCTAGATATTGCCTTGGTTTGTCTGGATGTGCCTTCTACTTCTGGCCCTTTATACCACACAGTATGTGGTAATACTCTGGAATCAGCACTTCAGCTGCACTGGTTTTAATTATAAATACACTTCATGCAATTAAAGATTAAATCCCCCATTGCTGACTAGCTTTTCTGAAGCTGGGCTGACAATCAGAGCACTTGTTTTGCTGTGTGCTAGGCAAATCATGATCAGCCCTCCCTGGAATCAGCCTCTGGAGGGAGTGTGGGGGTGGAAAGAGAGGATGGCTGAGTCTATTTGCTGTAAATAGAGAGGAAGGAATCTGGGGATGTGTTCTGCACTGTCCGGTTCACAAAGATGAAAAGCAAACAACACCTAAAACCCCTCAGGCAGCTCCGTGTCTCTGTTCTCTCCCTCTGTTCTCTCCCTCTGTGCTCAGCTATCACCCTTTGAAATGGTTCTTAGGGTCCTACATCTCTGAGTTTCTGTTCTGAACCAATTTACAGAGCTGCATGAAGGGACAGGATGGAGCGGACAAAATGTGCAGACACAGAGTTGCTTTTAAGTACTTGGCTTTGTAGTTCATACACCATGATTTTAAGAAGAAAGCTGACTGCATGTATTTGTAGCTAGAGACAAACAGCACAAGTAAAGCTGTAGAAAGAGATGATATTTTAAATAGTGAAGCACAAGATGACTGAGCATCCTGGTGTTTGCATTCTGAGTCGTATTAGAAGTATCTTCTCAAAATGCTTTCTTCACATTTTTCCTTTTTGCAGTTCCCCTTTCTTTTAACAGGTCAATCATATTGTTTTCCTCTCCAGAGTGCTAAGATGAACATTGCATTTTCAAGCTGCTAAATGAGCTTAAATGCTGCATTTAAAACCACTTACTGCCAAATCTCCCACACAGGAGAAATACCTTGTGAGCCTAATAGTCTGCCCAGAGCAGAGTCTGGGCAACTTAGGCTCCAAATGCAGCTCCTTCCCAGGAGAGGCACAAAAAAGTGAAGTGTCAATGAGATGGCTTTCTGAAAAAGTCTCCCAGCTAAATGTTGGGTTGTGCCTGCAGAAGGCATTGTCTGGAATTCTCTGGTCTGTGGTACAGCAGATGGTTGGAGTCTGACTAGATAACAGCAATGGCCTGTTGAGGCTGCATAAGCCATAAGTGGCATCAAGATAGGAAGGTATGCTTCTGCTAACCCTGTGAAAACTCTGAAAATATCAGTAGCATTACAAAATCAGGCAAACAGAGGCTATGGAAAGCCAGAATTTGGGGAAGACTACTAACCTATGCACATCCACTGTGACTGCCTTTTAATGTGATAATTAATGATGCACATTGCTTTGTGATGTGAGGGTTCAGTGGGAAAAAGAACTGTCTTCTGACCTGTCCTGACCAAGCCAGTGGTACACCTGTGTCCTGCTCAGAGAGCAATGGTTAAATAAATAGAAAACGTCTTGTATGAGCCTGTCAGCTCCTCCACTGATCTTCTCCAGAGCAGAGACTGGTAATTATAGCACTGTACACTAAGTTAAATGGTGAGTTTATCCAATAAAGCATAAGTTAATTAATTTTTAGTTATTATCTATAAGATATGTTCTGAACTTGTGTTCAAAGGCCTTAGACTTAAGTGTTTTCTAGTCTCATTGTTCTGTTTTAGCTACAACTAAACTCACCTCACTCTGAAGCTTGTATCCACTGGCCAAATGTGTAAAAGCTGGGTTCTTTCCCCCACTTTGCCTGGTGGTAGGTGGCCACAATCTGAAGTAAGAATCATGGCCTTAGTTTACTATTGTGAGTATAATTTTTTCCTGCTTGAATTCCTGCTTTATTCATGACAAGGCTTCAAGCTCATCAATTATTTGACACAATGAGTAATTTCCTCTTCACTCCATAACTCTATATATTTTAATTTCTTTCCTCCTTTAAAAAAAAAAAACAAAAAACAAACAGATGATCATTTGTTTTTTCCCATTTGGAACAAGCAGTCTCCTGGGACTCTCTCCTGAGACAGTGCTCATCCTTCATCTTTCATCTGTAGCTGAAGACAGGAGTCTGCCATGGCCCACTGAGCAGCACAGGTTAGTGCCAGCAGAGTTCATAATGGCACAGTTTTTCACCCCCTTCCTCTGAAGCCTCCTTACTCCCTGCCCAGTCACCTCTGCAGCAGGATGAGCTACAGGCATTTTCCTCAGTATAACATTCCATTAGCTGGATTTTTACAGATTCCTTGGCAGGGCATGCTGTGGCACACACCAGTGTGGGAGGGTCACACACAGCAGGGTTTGGGCAGTCGGGGTCCTGCCAGCTCCTGAAGGGATGGGGTTGTGCAGGGTGACATTTGGGGGAAGAAGTTTTGTCCACACCAGTTTCCCTCAGAACCACCTCCTTCCTCTTCCAGCTGGGACCTTTCTCTGTCCCTTCCCCGTGGCAGCAAAGGCCTGGCCCAAGTGATCTCTGTAGGATTAGAGTAGAAAATGCATCAGACTCTGTTCCCCTCTGTGTGCTCAGCATGGCACTGTTTCCTGGGCTATAGACAATCCTGGAAAGTCCAGACTCTAGCTGCTGCTGGTTTCACTTCTTAATCAGTGTTTTCCAAACTCTAGGTCTCACAGGTAGGCTCAGGAATGACCCTTTTGAGGTAGGATATTCTATTTTGTCAGACTCTGGATCTGGCTCTCCAATACGTGCCCAATAACGAGAGAAAATTTGGATACTTAACACCTAAATATACATGTAGAAGTCAGACTTTACAGTGCACTGCTCCTGGTGAAAGATCTTATCCTTTGAGAAGAAGGGTCACGTCTCTGCATTTTGGATTTATCAATCTTTCTTAAGGGCAAACTGGATTTTGTAGACTAGGTGATTATAAACATATGGAAAATTAATATGTGCAGTGTTGGGTGAAGGTCCAGTCAAAGTGAATTCAAATGTGAACTTAAACAACAGAAAATCAATTCCTGAGCTACAGTTTGTAACTGCTTACACAAAATTCAGAATTACTCCTGCCTATGTAGATAAATGTACTTTTCCCTTATTTTACACTGATAAAAATTGTATTGCAAGTGGTTTAGCTACATCAGAGAGATAACTTTTTTTTTCTGTGGAGGAAGAGAAGTGGTTAATGTGCAGCTTTTTATGGCTTTCTGGGATTAAAAAATGAGAATGCTCTAAACTTTTTAGTGAAAGATGAACCAATGACAAAGGTGTAAGAGAAACCCACAGCCCACAAGTACTTTTCATCAAATACTGCCCAATCAATAAAATGCTAAACAAAATTAGACAGCTGGGGTAAAAATAACAAGATCGCTTTGGAAATTGAACTAAAAATAAAGATCAGGATTTGTTTTGGGATTAAATGGTTTAATCCTTCTTTGTGTTGGATTTTTTTTTAATTGCAGGTGGCTTGTTTGTTTTTAATTGCAGACTGTTTGTGGTCCTCTGTGGGAGTGACATTAAAAAAACAGTGTTAATAGCAGGGGACCAAAGAGAGACAAAGAGTTCCCAGCACTGCAACTGTCCCTAAACTTCCTCCAGCAAATCTTGCTTAAAGAAAAAGGGCCATGCTTTTGGAAAGAGCTGGAGACCTGAGTCTTCCAGATAAATTTTACATGTGCTGTAAAAGCTGTGACTTTTCAGAAGTGTCCAAAAAGCTGAAATTAATCTGGTGATTTAATCACAAGCTAAAACAGTAGCTGGGAAAGGTTGGTGGGAACATGGGAGTGGATGAACTTGGCTCACAACTTCTCTGTTCATGAACATGGGGTTGTCTCCTGCTGGATTAGCTCATCAGAAGGAGTTAGAGCAGTAAAAGTGCACTGCTTCTGGCCCTTTCCAGTCACCCCTGTTTTGTTGCATCCCAAAGTGGATGCATCAGCTAAATCTGATTCTCTTGCAGTCCTGAGAGCTGCAATGGATTGGCTGCTTTAAAGAGAGCAGAATTCAATCCTCTGTTGTGGCTCACTACCCTTCTGTGGGTAAAGGCTAAAGAAAATCAACTCTTTTCCAAAAGATTCATGTCTTTCCAACCCACATCCACTAATTGATTCCTCTCTATAAATTGTTGTAGTGTTTGTGATAGTTCTACTACCTGTTGAGGTTTCTGATTCACTGCTTTATCTGAAGTGGCACTTTCTATTTCAAGGCACTCTGATTCAAGCACTTCTGGGCTTATATTTAAAAGGTTATTTGGATCATCATTGCTTTCACAGGAGTCACAATGCTGAGAAGGTGCTGCCCAGGTTGGGTTTGTGCTGCTGCTTTCATCACCTGAACCATGTTCAAGCATTACTACTTGACAAATGTCTCAGAAGTTCACAGCATCCAAAGGGCTTCCTGTTCCCTGCAGCTTCTGGAAGAAAAGTTATCTTTGTTTGCACCTGGAGGTGGAGAGAGGCTCTCAGCAGTTTTTGGCCTCTGCCTTTAGAATGGGGTGAAGGCCCTTGTCTGGAAATACAGACAAATGTTCTGGGCCAGCTGGGGGGAGAAATGACATTGCTCTGGTGAAAAGTAGGCAGTGGGCAGGCAAGCTGAGAATAGACACTGAGAAAGATAAGAAAGACAGAGAAGAGGCTTCCATCTGATGGGGAGAAAAGTGATTGAAAAAATGCAGAATGAAGAGAAAAACAAAGGGTGGGCAAAACATATTGTCAAGATCTGTGGGCAAAATTACATTTGCCAAGACCAGAGGAAAGGGTGTTGGAAGGACTGTGTGGTGAGAATTAGGTATCTGTCACTCCTCTGCAGGAGCTCCATGGTTCTGATTATTTTTTCAGCAACCTTACAACCAAATGTTTCTTGAGGCTAAAGTCTTCCTTCTCTTCTGAACAGAAGAGTTGTGGCATAGGTACAAAATGTGGTATCACTGAGGAGAAAAAGAGGAGGTGAATTGTTATTGGGGTGGCATGAGGGTGGTGCTAGGGGGCTCAGCAGTAGTGGTGTTTACTTGGACTGTGTGAATTGTGTGCTGAAGTTTTACTGAGTCCACAGAGTGAAGACAGATGAGTTACAATTTTCTGCAAGGAAATTGAGTGGTAAGGTCTGTCCTGAGCTCCAAGGAGGAATCACTGAGAGAAGAAATTTGATTTCTCAAATTCATAGCATTGTGGTATTGGAAAAAACCTCCAAAGGTCAGCCAGGACATTCACTGCCCAAGGCAGCACCACCTTTATCAATGTTATCCATGTCAAACTTGCTCTTGAAGATGTCCAGTGCTAAACACTCATACACTCCCCAGACATCCCATTCTCTTGCTCATAAAGCATCTACAAATCTTTTTTTCCTGGTTTACACTTTGTTGGCTGTTAGTAAAATATTTCAATTACCTGTTATGAAAGTCATTTTGTAGATTGATGAGATGACATCTCATCATGACTGCAAGGCACATCTCTAATTCTGTTCAACACCCTGCAACAAGGGCCCTGCTGCTTTAGGGCCAGGGTTTGGCAGATGTGCCCATGGTGGAGCCCAACACCTGCATCTGGCATCGTGCTCTTGTTTTACTGCAACCTGGGGCCTCAGCAACAACATCTGTCCCCAAGCTCTCATACAAAGACCTGGGATTTTGACCTTTTTTCTGAGGAAAACAAAGCTGGAGGTTCTGCCCCTTATATTTTAATGCAGAAAATAGGGGTTCAAATAGGATTTTACTTGGGTTGCTGTTGGATTCCCTGGACCCACTGCACTCCTTAAATAGTCACAAGAAAACATCTGGAAGAAAGCTCTGTAACTTGAGTCACCTGAACTGTGAGAATAGTTGTTTCAAATTTTAGTAGTATAAACTTGTGAGAGTAGAGTTGATCCAGTCCTCATGCTTCTTTTTATTTTATAAACACTACTGTCAGATTTCTTGAATCTTTCTTTATTTTGTTATTTATGCAGAAACAAGGCATTAAGTTCAATAGATTCAATAGATCCTGTTGTCCCAGAACAGCACCTTCAGCTTAGAAAGAAACTGGAGAAATAATCCTTCTAGATTTATGCAGTTATAGGAAAAAAGTTCTTGTGTGCTTGAGGAAAAAGGGAAAAAAACCCAGGGGACAAATACTGATCTTAAGTTTTCCTGTAAGATGTGAGCTCCTTGCATCAAGAACTCTACAGCACCTCATGCAGAGCAACATTGCTGTAAATGTATTCTCCTGACTATCACATTAATAATGTCTAATAGGAACTATAAAATTACTTCTGTATCTCTCCTCCATGATCCAGTGCAGACACATGAAAAGCAAAACACCAGCACTTTATACATATCTAATAAAAAGCCACTGCTTGTAACCACTGAAGGAGACTTCTAAAGCATGAGGAACTTAATGAAAGTTTCAAACACAACTCGTCCTTACACAGCTGCCTTGAAAATTTGACATCAGTGGAAAAGCTGAAACAGTAAGAGCTCCAGGACTGCATTTTGGGTGAATTTTGAATTGAGAAATGCTACAGGGACCCAAGGTAACAGGCTAAGTATGCCCTGTATGATATCCATGGAAAAGTGTTGTCATGCCTCATTTTACCCAAGAATAAACAGAAATATTAATACTTCCCTTTCTTTTGGCAAATTAAGTTGTTTGCTGATGAAAGAATAACATAATATTAGCCCTTGTGGTTATTATCAGTGTTATTACTAAAGATTTCACATGCATTTTAGGGAGCAGGAAAATAAATGTATACCCGCCAAAAATCCCAAAGCCTGTCTTTAGGAGCTGGGTTGCTGTGAACAGGAGGATGAGGAGCTATCTGAATCTGGTTGAATGGATCTGTGTGTCTTGTGCTGTCCTCAGGCAGAAGACTTCTGTCTGCTGCCTGTGCCTGGGACAGAATTATTCTTTCAAATGGACACTGAGCACTACCAGGATATTTCAGAAGAGTATTGAGACAGTTCATCCTGGAAAATGTGATTTCACAGCCAGTAAAACATTAGACATGGTAATAAAAAGGCTTAATATGTGTTGTTTGTTTTGCTGGCAACAGTGATTTTTTATTTATTTTTTTATTGAGCTTTTGAAGCTGAGCAGAATGAAACCTCTACAGGGTTCATCTGGGAGATTATTGTTTCCTTGCAGACAATAAAAAAACCCCAAAACAAAAACAAAAACAACAACAACAAAGAAATCACCCCAAAAATGACTGCTTCTCTGGGTTTTTGACAACTACAAGCACAAGCCCCAGACACTCCAGTCCTGGAGCTTGTCTAAAATACACACCCCAGGGAAACAGCCTCTTCAGGCAAAAAGTGCCTTGGTGCTGGCCTGTGAATCTATCAGATAAAGACTGTAGTTTAATTGCTGGTTTAAGACAGCCTCCACCTGCACTGCTTCCTGCCCAGCTGCCTGGCATCCCCCAAGAGGAGAGCCAGGACCTGGGTACAGCCAGAGCAATGAGGCTCCTGCAGAGCAGCTCCCATGGACTGAGCCCAGGGCAGTGGGAGGGGTGGAACAGCACCTTCCACAGTGATATCAAACCACAGAACCACGCTTTGAGGCTTGCAGGCAATTAATTCAGGACTGCTGAAGCCCAGGGCATTCATATAAACCATATGGTGGTGATTTACATTAATCTGGGGGTTGGGGTTGTGGCAGTTCAGGGGTAGCTCTAAGCTCAGTTTGGATATCTCTGTGAGGAGAGAGGCAGAGAGCCTAAACATCAGCCACTCTTAAATGGACTGTGAAATGTGAGTCAGAGCCTTGATTTAATTCTTTATTAGGGTGGAGAGGTTCAAAGTGAAGCATTACATTTTACCTTGGAGCTCTCAGCAGTAAAGGCAACAGGTTGGCTACACCAAAAGCCAAGCATGGGGCAGTGGCATAAGAATGTGTGCCTCAAGTTTAAAATTAAACATTTTGCTCACCTACAGAGTGCCAGTTATCTTCTATGATGCTTCCTATGCTTTCCAATGTCTTATTATTTTCCCCGAAAATAGGGAGACAAAGCTAAGGAGTTCTGAAACTCTCAGGACTGTGTCTGTGTGGAGGCAGCACTGGGACAGAGGAGAAACTGCAGGCACAGGGGGCTCTCAGGACTGCACATCTCCCTTGTTTTAATGTGTAACACTTGGGATCAATGTCATCTGAAACTGGGTGGGCCAAAAATAAAAACAGCATGTGAGAAATGAAGGCCAGAGAAGCAAAACTGGGCTCACAACCTGCTTCTTTAAAAGCATCCCTGAGCAGGTGGGCGCCCTTCATGCAGCTCCAACAGGATCCAGAAAGTGAGGAGGGAGCAAATCTCTTCAGACCCAGTGGGAACCAAAAATATCAGAGAAAAAAAGCCCAAAGATCCCTTGATCAAAGGCAGGAGGAATGTCTGAAGGAATGGGAACAGATGTGTGACCACAGTCCATCACCAAGAAGAGGGTGTGAGCTGTGACTCTTGGAAATGCCATCAGCTGAAGTCTCACTTGTCCAGCAAATTTTACAGAAAAAAAGGCAAGAGGCTCTGGAATCACAAATGATTTAATCTTTTAATCTTAAACATATTTTAACCTTTGTGTTTAATAGCTGCCGGTAGACCTGTCACCCATTGATATGGCTTATGACTAATCTGTTTTTTAATCCATTTATTCTCCTGGCTTGTATGATATATCACAACAATGAGTTACAAAATTGAAATGTGGTAAGGTGTTTGGCAGGCAGGCTGCTTATTTTTGTGGCCTATTTGTCATACTGTGAGAAATAGTCAACAGCTCACTCTAAGTGCAATAAGCCTTCCTAGCTCTTCTTTTACTTGTCACCTCAGGGCTAAGAGAGCTTCTGTAGGTAGGAGCTGTGGGGCTGTTGGGATCTTTCACCTCTATTTTCTATTGAGTTTTTTTCTGTCCTTCACTGCACTTTTATTTCTTTTTCTGCTATGCACAACCTTTAGAATACAATAAATCACATTTCATTTATGTTTCTAGCAGGCTTAAACACATTCCAATACTTCAGACTCTCCTTCAGAGTTTTGGGTTTGTTCTCCTGTTGTTCATCAGCATTTCCAGCCACAGAGGCTCACAAAATGAATTCAGGTTGATCATCATTTTTTAACATGCTCTGTGTAAGCAGCTCCAGCTGTCTTAGCACACAGTCCCTGAAAAGTCCTGAAGCCAGACACAGGTTTACGTGGACATGAAAAAAAGTGAATGATTTCACTATTTACCCACTTGTAATTTATCAGCTTCAGGTGACTTGCCAGTACATACCTTTGCCACTTCTTTTATCTTTCCCAGCTACTTCTCTTTGTGCCACCCTGCAGAAGATCTTGATCTGCACCTTTGCAGAAAATGTCTTTCTGTGGCATCTCCTTCTTTAAACAAAAGGAAACCAGCAGATTGCTGATTCTCATGAGAAACAGCAACATGCATTAAGTGGGTGTGGACCTGTTGCAGTGAGCCCAGAGGAGGCCATGAAGATGCTCAGAGGGCTGGAGCATCTCTCTGTGGAGACAGGATAAGAGAGCTGGGTTTGTTCATGGAGAAGAAAAGCTCTGTGGAGACCTTATAGCACCTTGTAGTACCTAAAGGGGCTACAAGAGAGCTGGAGAGGGACTTTGGACAAGTGCATGTAGTGATGGGACAAGGGGAAATGGCTTTAAACTGAAAGAGGGGAGATGTAAATTGAAGCACTATCCAGATGAAGGGATCAGCTATGGACTCAACAGACTGTACCTCTTATCTGAGTGATGGCAAAGCCCCTCATTATGGATTGATAGAAAAGCTGAGAGATTATTTAGAAAGTGCACAATGAAAGAGTGGGTGGCTGCATGCTGATCAAGGCTCAGACCTACTGGTTTATGACATTTATAAAAATTGAAATGTTATTGTTCACAATAATGCCTCTGAACAAGCAGTACTGCAAATTCTAAGAAAACGAGAACCTCCTAATCAGATGCCCTTCTCATGTCTACACTTCTTATGTAGCTTCTTATAGGGCTTACTTACACTCCCTCTAGCCCTCAAAGAAAATGAATTAACTTTGAGCTGGAAAGAGCTGAGTTATTTTTTCTTGTGTCCTAACTTAGGAAGGCCAAACAGGAAGGGATGGAAGGCAAACCAGAGCTATGCAGTTTCTGCATTTGTGTCCTCACTGTATGCACAGAGGCAGAGCTCTGACACTGCTGCTGTGTGAACCATCAGGGTGGCTGGCAGTACAAACTAAAGTTTGCAGATCTGAATATATATTCCTTTAACTGACAGGTCTATCCCAAATAAACTCTCTCTTAGCAGGGAACTGGGGAAACTGAACCAGGTTAACATTTTTATGAAGAAATCTTGGCTCAGTATCCATTGAAATACATGGAAGTTCAGTGCCTTAACTTATTTTTTTAGTTGTTACTATGTAACTATGGAAACCTGAGATCAGTCCTTCAATCAAACAGTGATCAAACAGCAATCTTTTCAGTCCTAATATCAAACAGGAATTAAAAACCACCACCCAACAGAAATTTATTCTTTGTGAGAATGGTGATGATGACATTGCATTCTTAGAACACCATCTTGGAAAAGTGCTTTCAGTTATTGCAGGGAAAAATAGTTTAGTCTAGCCCACTGGTGCATTATTTACAATGTGGTAGCCCTGATGTGCCTGTCCTTCCAAATGCTTAGCAATGGAAAGGTTTGGGCATGTGAATTCTTTATGGGGAGCACTAAATCACTCAGTGGCAGCTGCTTCATGAGCATTTCCCAGGTACAGGCACTCCTCTAAGGGGATCTGACAGTAAATGTGAGGGACCTGGGGCTAACACACTTTTAAATTCCTGTTCGTTGAGGCCTAAAAGCATAAAAACAGGTCAGCTGCTGTAAAGTAGCAGTAAAGTGTTGATTTGTTAAACTAAGGAAATGATTCATATTTCTATATTTGTAAAATTCTTTTCTAAAAATCAGGGTCTCCTCTGAGAGCAGTACTACTCTACAGTATACAGTAATGCACATCTCAATTTTATGAAATAGATTTTTTTTCCTTTAATGACCAAAAGATGTATAATTTTGTCCCTGCTGAACTTTCAGAGGGAGAATTGTTGCTCTTTGCCTCAAGGTGTTTATGGGTCTGTTCTGTGCCTGGTTTTATGGCTACCATGTCAAAGGTGTTTGGTGATTGCTATTTTGATGCCCAGATGTAAAAGCTTCACAGCCTCCTCATCTGCATAGTTTCTTGAAAACCAGGCCAGTGAAAAATTTGGGGCAGCTTGCCAAGGCTGTTAGAAAATGGCAGTCTCTGTTTGTAGCAGGCATAATTTCATGAAGTTGATAATACAAGAGTGGAAATGTCAGGGGAGATTGTGACTGAATTAGACACTGAGCTGCCAGGTGTTTAGAGGCCAATTTCTTGCCAGCATCAAGAGGATGTCAGAGCAGATGTTTTACACCCAGAGTGGAATTGTGGTGTGCATCCACCTCACTTCAGTCCTCTCTGCCTGGGGAATTGACCATTGGTGGGGAAAAGGAGGAGGCAGCACTACTGAGATAGCTCCTGCTGTCCAAACTCTGTTAGAAGCAGCTGTCTCAGGGGAAATGGTTGCAGGAAATTGGGTTTGTTCTGGAAATGGCAGGCAGTTAGTCAGGTCTCTGCTTACTAAATGTGTTCACTGGGATTTCCAGTAGAGAAGTTTTTTATTACCACTCTGTGCAAAGTGCTTATTTCTGCTGCAGTTGGAGAAGTTTGTTCCTCTTTCTTCCCTCCATGTTACATCTGCACTCTGTTTCCTCCAAACTCCTTTTCTACCCTTGGGCCTTGTGCTGCCTTTCACCATGCCCAGCCTGATAGCTCTTTGGTTTACTTCCCCGTAGGAATGCATTTCCACATCTGAGCAGGTGTTTCTATGGAAGGGAAACAGTTTAATTTACCTCTGAACATGGGAGGAAGTTAAACTAGAATTTCCTAGAGGCCTTCTCATTGTAATTGGTTCAATGCCAGAGCCCTGATTTGGTTTTGGAAGTGTGCCTCAAAGTTGCCAATTTCATTGGACAAGGTGCCAAATAGCCCACCTAGGTCATTTAGTACATAAAGATGAGCACAGAGGGGCTCTGTGCTTTTTTGGGACTGCCTTACCAGTGTAAGACTGTTTTACACTGTGTTCAAATTTATTTCTGTGCTGTATGATGTTTATTATTTTTTGTCATTATTAAAACCTTTTGTTTAATACAGCATGTCCAGAGAAGTTGTCTCACTATTATTAAGCCATTCTGAGAAGTGCTGAACACCCACAGAGACTTGATAAATCTTCATGTGTCTCATTGGACTCTGGATTTTATCACTTCCCAGCATAATAGAAGGCTCAAATGTGAAAACCTCCAAGTACCAAAGAGTCACAAGCTGGGTATGACTGCTCTGCCAGTGCTATTCTGTGTTGCTTTTTTTCTCAGTACCTTGAGGCTGAAATGTTTACATTAAGGGCACATTATCTTCTCTGTTTTGATAGGATATGGATATGACAAGGAGTAATAGATACTAATTAAAAGAGGAGAAATTTAGGTTAAATATTAGGAAGAAATTATTTCAAGTTAATTAGCAACAAATGCAGTTCAGGAGTTAGACCACAAATTCTTAATCCGAAGATCACATGGAAAATTCATCTTTTCTCTCTTTCTCTCTCTCTCTCTTAGTTATTCTGCAAAAGGAACTAGAAAAATGCAGGGCAGATATGTTGAAATGGGATGAAACTAAGAAAGTGTTGAGTCTTTTCCCCTTGGAGATTTGAATTCTGAGCATGGGAGGGGTTGAGCCCCTCTGACCTGCTCAAAGGCTCCAGACACCCAGAAACATTTCCTTGGCTGCTTGTGATAGATATCTTTTGAAAATATTGCCCCATTTAGAGTTTCTGAGCTCCAATAGTTTCTGAGCATCGAGCTCAGTGGAAACAAAGACAAAACCTCCCACAGCTCAGTGCCTACCAGCAGAAAAACTTCCAAGCAGATCCCACTGCCAGATGCTGCCTACTTTGCTTCTTTTATCAGCAATCACCTGCTTTTATACGCTCAGTGATTAATGTAGGCCATCCCCAATCCTCAGGCAGAAGTTGTTGCAACTAGATTAATATTAAATACTTTCAGCTTATTAAAATAATAATTTTGCTTCTGCATAATTAAGATATTTAAAGGATTATCTATATTTTTTTCCTCTCCATATGGCGGCCCTAAGAGCTCAGTAGTTATTGATCACCACGAATCCTAATGGAACCACAAGAATTTCTGATACAGCTCTGATCTGTCTCTGCTTTGCTAATGAAGGCACTTTAAGCAAATGAGATTAGTTTCAGCTTTATGTAGCTCATATAGAAGCTTTGAAAATATATGAAATAAAAGTCCTCCTGATAATTTTGACATAACCAGAGATAAAAGTCTTATCATGACCTGAGGTAGCATCCTAATTTTTTTTTGGAAAGCTGCAAGTGTAAAGATCTCTCTTCTGAGTCAGCACTCCAGGTTTGTTGTGCTCTGCAGCAAGGAGAGATCAGCATGAGATAAAGGACCATGAGCCTTGGGCTGTGGGGCAGTGGAAATAACAGCTAATGATGATCACAGAAGCAAAGAATTTTAAAGGGTTGGAATGGACCTTAAATACCCTCTAGTCCTGACTCCCCTGCTGTGGGGGTTTCCACTAGACCAGGCTGCTCAGAACTTCCTCCAGCCTGGCTTTGATCACTGCCAGGGTTGGGGCATCACCACCTTCCTGGGCAACCTGCTCTGCTGTCCTAATATCTTCATAGTAAAAAAATTCTTCCTAATATTCAGCTTAAATTTGCCCTCTTTCAATTTGCATCCATTACTCTTTGTTTCATCCCTGTCCTAACAAAACACCAGTGTCAATCTCAGCCCTACAACACTGTGCATCGTGTGTTTCATTTCTTCCTTTGGGAAATAAAGCACTGTTCACTTCAAAAGTGGATTTTTACTCAGAAAATAATATACTTTGTTCTGCTTCTGAATGGAGGGAAAGATTGGAAATAGTGGCTGGACATCTATTAACAGAAAAGGAAAGAAGGAAAGGAGGGTTTTGCAGCTTGTCTTTCTAAGTCACTTCAGGGGGTTCTCTGGAGTGGTAGGTACTCAAAAGGAGCCTTTAATTACCTTTCCTATTTGGCTGTGGTGAGATCAAGCCCAGCCACTCTGCCAACAGGGTCTGGGAGGCAGAACAAGCAAAGTTTGTCAGTAGAAGGTGCTACAAGGTTTCTTGGGATTGACTCCTCTGACAACTGAACCAAACTCCTCAGGCCCCAGATTGGAAAATTGAAGTTGAATAAACATTTCTGACAATGAGGGCTGAGTGATGACCTCTAGGTTGGTGGCAGTTCCGAATCCTCTTGATACTGCACATGATCTCAGAGCCTCTGTTAAGAGCTTGCATAGTCCATGCACATTTTCTTCAACTATCACTGACTCAAATCTTTATATTTTTCACTACTCTATCTCTAGTGTGATAAAAAAATCGTTAATAATTATCAGGTCTTTGGATATTGTGGTGATAAAGCTATATTAGTCACCAGAGAATCTGTCAGTAGTTGACTGAGGTGATGCAGCAGGAATTGGACAACAATTTATTTTTAGGTAAGATGTTTTTATCCACTTTAGTAGCATTTCACACTAGTTCCCTGAACCCTGAAACTCTAACAAGGACCATTTCAGAAATTAAAAATGTATGGCATGAGGCTATTTGATGCTACCATTAAGGCACTTCACTGCTGTATTCCTGGATCATCAGGGGAGGAGGAGGAGGGGTGCCCTTCAGATTAGCAGAAGCTGCACATTGCACAGCTGCATGGGGGGAGCCTGAGTGCATTTTACTGAGGGAAAAGAGGCAGTGGTGGCCAGCAAGAATTACCTTATATAATAGAAATGGCAAACAGCCTTTGGGTGTGCAGTCAAGAGGGAGAGGAGCCTCCGGACATGACATGTCAAAACTCTTAGGAGGTTTTGCCCCTGGATCCCAGTCACTCAGAGAGCCCAGTGTCAGCAAAGACATCCCACCACATACATTTAATTTTCTTTATGTGTTTATCCTTCTTTCACTTTGCCTTTTCGTTCAGATTGGTTTGGCTGTGTCCTGGTACTGTACAATCTCTAACTGCCTAAGCAGATAACTTTTCCCTGACTTTTGTGACATCCATTAAGAATAAGAAAGAGAAAGGAAATCTTGGAAAAGGCAAGGACTGTTGATGTGTAAGTGTGCTCAACACTTCCTTTAAATTCCTGATGGCTAAAAGGTTCAAAACCAGCTGGCTGGAACAAGGCTTATTAACCCTGTTTTTAAACACCTAAATACAAATAATACAAATGGCCTGACTTCTGAGAACTGATGGACACCCAAGGAAATTTCCTATCTTTCTCTGGACACATTTGGGGAATTCTTATTAAAAAGCTTCAGTACTAAATCCCACACCTTCTACCTGGCTAACTCTGAGGGCTTGGCTAATTCCAAAGGACTGAGCTCTGTGACCTTTCTGTTGAGTACAATCTTTATCATATGTGAGCTGGAACAAAGAGCAGGAGGGTGTCAGGACAAAAATTCATTCCTTGAATCACAAACAGAACTAGAAAGAGAAACAGCTATAATAATTTTGTTTCTTGCTCTAACTCTCCTTGTGGTAAAGAGTAGCTGATTTTGGGTTTTCAGTGCTCCTTATTGCCATTATTTTACTCTACTTCTGCAAAAAGTGCCACTTTCATTATTAGTGTGGCTGTCTAAAGGAAGAGAGGTACGAGGCACAGTGTACGACAAGATAAATAACCTTTATTTGTCTGCAGGTGCTGGAGCACCTTCTGGAGGAATGTGTAACTCTGAGCCAATGTCCCACCTGAGGGCAATGGACTGGCTTCTTTCAGGGTTTTGTAAATGTTCCTCAAGACTGCACTCGTGAAAATTAAACTTCTTGAAAATTGAGTACTACTTGCTGTTAAAATCACATTGTGTTATCAGAGACATTCCCAAATTAGTATCCTGGATTTTGACTGAAATGTTCTGAATGGTTTGGCCATTTCCAAGAATAGATTTAGATGAAAGAAAATGAAGTTTTTCATGTTAAAGAAAGATAAGAAAAATATCTCTGCTATAGACTTCAATAGGATGATTCTGATTTCTAGAAGATAAACAAAATATTTCACATATTAAGAACTGACTTAAATCTATGTTTAAGTGAGGGATAGCTCACTGTGCTATGACACAAAGATCATCTCAATGTTGTCCTGTGATGCTTCATACAAAGCTCCTTAAAGACTCACAGTGAGATCACCTGGTGTGCATTTGCCCCCTGGGCTTGGGCTGGGTTAATTTCACAAGAAACTCTTCTCATGCTTGAATTTGTCACTGAGATTTGAAGCTGAAACAGCTTTAATTCTTTCCCTGTACAATGAGCAAGACACAGGAACTGCATTTACTATGAAACTTGTGATATGGTGCTTCTTAGTCCAGAGAATCTGTCTTCGGTTATGTAACAACAACAAAAAAATGTATTCCATTTCATCTGTTGAAAGCAGTTGGGGAGATTTTTTTTTTTTTTTTAAATTTTTTTTTTTTTTTTAATCTCTTGTAACTCCAGGGGGAAGGGGGGTGGATGCCTTCTGATAACAGACCAGCTGTTAAAACCAGGTGGGGCAATGTTCCTTATCTCTTTCACCACTGTCCACCCTCGGGGATATCTTCTGTTAATGGGCCATTGAGGCTCACCAGTGCCATCACACATTACATCATCCCACTGGGAAATGCTCCACCGAGTGAGGGGGGAGCCAACCATTGCCTACCCAGATAAAAACTGAGGTGTAGGAACACCAGGCAGCCTGTTTGCCACTGGATTCCCAGAGGAAGACCAGACCCATCTCACCACCACTGGAACATTTTCTACAGGATCATCTCTACTCCAACAGAACCACATCTGTTACTCCAGGAGGATTTATTTGGATTGCTTCCGACACTTTGACTAACAGGGTGTCTGGTTGTATTTCTGACTCTGTCAGGGTTTTCTAGGTTTTTGTTTGTTTTTGTACTAATACATTTTTTTTTAATATTCCTTGTAAAGAACTGTTATTGCATTTCCCAAAACCTCGCCTGAAAACTTTTTAACTGCAGAATTATAATAATTTGGAGAGAGGAAGGTTTACCTTCTCTGTTCCAAGGGAAACTCCAGTTTTCCCTGGCAGACACCTGTCTTCTCAAACCAACACAGAATTCTAGAATGGTTTGGCTTGGAAGAGACCTTAAATGTCACCTTGTTCCAACCCCCTGCATTGGCAGGAACATCTCCCATTAGGTCAGGGTGCCCAGAGCCCCACCTAGCCTGGCCTTGAGCACTTCCAGGGATGGGGTAGCCACAGCTCCTCTGGACAACCTGTGCCAATGCCTCACCACCCTCACAGGGAAGGATTTCCTTCTCCTTCTTGATTTAAGCCTGGCCTCTTTCAGTTTAAAGCCATTGCCCCTTGTTCTAGCACCAGGTACCCTTGCAAGAAAAGTGCCCTGAAGGATGGGAAGGCAGCAGGGGTTGCTCTGTGACTGCAGAGCTGTTATCACTGCTGTGACAAGCAGGTCATACCTACTTAAGCAACCTGTTCATTTTCACTCTGCTTGAACAAGAGGTCAAGAGAAGTTCAGTGTAATTAAGAGCAGAGAGATACAGAGGATGGAAAAGTATGAGGCAGTGTTTATTTAAAAAGCTATAAACTGGGTGAAAAATAAAAAAATCCTACCAGAGAGGGAGCTATTAGAATCAGCTTTCATTAGGAATATTTGTGTAGTAAAGAGTTGGGACTCCATAAAAGGGTGTAAAACTGTCTAAATAAAACCCAAGAACAAATTTCTGAAGCCCAGGAGCCACGAGGGGTAGGAGCATCAAGCTTTGATCATAACTCCCTTACCTTGAGCTCATGCATGTGTGGGAAGCTGCATTCCCACAAATGCCTGGTTCATAATGATTCACTATTGTCCGGTGGCTGAAATGCAACTTTAGGGGTCCCAGTGGGGAGCTGCTGCTCCTGCAGGGCTTGTGTGAGAAATGCTGGAGAGTTTTTCTGGCTCATGGAATACCCCAGCACACTGCCCTTCATCACTTTGTTCTGGCTGCAGCTGTACCCCATGGGAATAATGTTAATAACTGTAATGCCATGGCTGATAATGTCTTTGATGTGGGTTTGACTGATAATGGTCCTTGGCATGGATTTCCCAAGATTCAAATGTTTTTTGTGCAGTGGGGCTGTCCTGTGCTGTGGGCTGTTCCTCCCCTCCTCTCCTGGGATCAGCCTGGCAGGAGGGGAGGGAGAAGTGTCAGGGCCACAGAGCTCAGAGCAGCAGGGCTGGGGCCACACTGGAACCAAAATGGGCCAAAGGAGGGGAGGCACAGAGGCTCAGGGCTTGTGGGGTCCTGTCAGTGCTTCCCCCTGGGTCTGCCAAACAGGGCAGCAAGAAAGGACAGCACCTAAAATATCTTTCCTACTTTAAAGCACCAGAAACTAAAAATAGTAATTAAAACAATGCTGAATTGAGATTATGATTGGAGTAATGTGGTAAGTTTGCATGGCAATGTTTTGGTAGCAGGGGGACAGCAGGGGTGGCTTCTGTGAGAATCTGCAGCAGCTTCCCCTGTGTCTGATAGAGCCAATGCCAACAGTCTCAGTGAAGAACTGCAGCTTATGGAAATGACCCCCCCTGGAGAAGTTTAGGGATGACTGTCTGCCACGGGAGGAATCCCATGCTGGAGCAGGGAAAGAGGTGAGAGTTTGCCCACAGGGAGGAAGGAGCAGTGTGTTCTGAAAAATTCCTCCTCCCTGTCCTGCTCGCGGGGGGGAGGCAGAGAAAATTGGGAACAAAGTAGAGCCCAGGAAGAAGGCAGAGGTTAGAAGAAGGAGGTAATTATTTGTAAAAAGTTATTGGTATTAAGTTATTACCAATCAAGTGAGAATAGGATAATGAGAAATAAAAACTAAAGCCACTCCTGTAGCTCCTCCACAACCAAAACCTTGACATGCAACCATAACACAAGTAATTGTATTTTAAACAAAATACAGGTTGAAAAATTATCTACCATCATGTAAAGGTGGACATTAACTCCTATCCATATTCAAAGGTTCTTTCTAGTTAGAATTTGTCTTGCCTTTGCTCCTTTGAAAGTGCTTACCCCAAATTTTGTTTCTGTAAAAATAATAATTATAACCATCCCAATCAAAGGTCACCCTAATGTAGAAAGTAAAAGTTTTATCTGAAAAAAGGACTTTTAAGGCTGTAGGTTTTGGCTCACTGTCAAGGAACATTTTCTATTTCACATCGTTAAATGAGCTTTTGGATTTGCAAGGAGAGTACAGATTCCAAAATAAAACCATTTCTCTCTAAATGCTTAGATTTCACACACTGTTCTTTATCATTATTGCTCAGTGAGATAAATTTTTTAGTTAAAGTTTACACAGTGTTTTATAAACCTCATAATACATTTTCTACATCCCAAAGTCTAAGAAAAGATCTAAGGAAAAAAGGCAAATAATGTATTTCAGGGAATATAGAGCCTTGTCACCTGAAAACAGACTTGAAACCCACCTTGTTTAGAATCCTGCCTCTGACACCAACACACAGAGACAGAGTTTCAGAGGGAAGGCACAAAATTTGGCAGGATACAGGTGGATTTGCTTCCCCAGTCATAGGTGGCTGCTTTAGGTCTGATGGGTGAGGTTCTAAGATCCCTGAAGCTCCCTTGGGATGGAGGAGATGGATGGAAGGGTGGGCTTGGAGCTCACTGGAGCTCTGTGTAGGGGAAGTTCCCAGTCTAAGGAAGCTGATGGGAGGTGGATGAGGTGCAGACACCAAGATTTTCTACTGATTACACAGGGACACATCAGGAAAGACACAAATTTATCAGCTCAAGTAACACAGGGATTCTTTTGTAAACTCAGATCAGACCAGGTGTCCACTTCATGGTACATCCTCCATACAGGACAATAATTTCCCCTCAGATATGAAAGCAAAATGAAGTCTTGTGCTTGGTCCTGCTCTCAGAATCACTTCAAGCCTGAGCCTCAGCTGGGGAATGTAATTACTGACGTGTTTGAAGTCATGAGAATACTTCTGTACTTTGGCAGATGACAGTGGCAGTGCTCAGCACCAGCCAAAATTGAGTGCTTACATGAACTTACCTTTGTGGCAGGTATTTCTAAAGCTCAAACCCCAAAGTTCTCTCAGAGACAAATAATTACGTATTTTTACCTTGTGGAAGTACTTACACAGATTTACCATGAGAAGTCATAGTGTCCTGGGTTTTGTCTGTCTTCTACCCTCTTAAAAAGAAACAGAATTTGACTTTGAAAACATTTCAGAATGTTCACATCAAACTCTCCTTCCTTTGAGGTGCTGAATGAAAGGTTGCCAGGTAGGGTTGCAAAGGCTTTAACACAGGTGTGTAAAAAGGCTATGTCAAATAAACTTAATTTTGGAGAAAAATGTTTTAATGTATTTTTTTCTTCTGCTGGGTTTTATCCTAGAAAGCAATGAAAGAGCTGAAAACTTTCCACAGCTGAGTTCACATTTCCAGTTGTAATTTCAAGATCAGAGGAGATGGAGCAGAAAAGTTTCAAACCAGAACCATATGGAGAAGAGAATTTCTATACTAATGGATGTGTTAATTCCTCAACATTTGCTTGCACATCGGAATGAAACAAGCTTGTGTTTTAAATTTTAAAATTTCAGAAGTCCTGCAGAAAGCTGATTCAAAAATTTGGGAAAGGATCTTTTTATCATGATTTCTGTGAAAATAAACAGAAATGCTCTTTGGAAGTGTCAATATTGCAAAATTTTGATTAATGAGAAAGTACCAAATTTTCACCATAAAATATAAATTATTCTTATATTCCCTAGAAAGAACTCTCTTCCTCTGTTGATTCCTCTGCCAGCCTCCTCCATCCTCCTTTCTTCATGGTGTAATTGTTAATATTAGTTAACTTATATATATGTAATAAAGTTAATTGAAAATTAGTGGTCAGCTCCACTTATTCCTGATCCCACCCCCCAAATCACTGCAGCTGCAGGGAGCAGAGGGCCTGGGGGATGTGTCCTTCTCAGCTGCTTCTGGGCTCCACAGACAGCTTCCATCCCACAGTGCTGATAGGACTTCATGGCTGATAACTGTTTTAAACTTGAGCTCTTCTTTAGTTTTTATTTTGCCTCCAATGAGTCAGTGGGAGCTTTACAATGCATGTAAATGTGAGCACCTCCCACTGAACCAGAATTATATTACAGCAGCTCATTATTTCTTTCCTTCTAAAATATATAAAAGGACATTTCCCCCACAATTAGGATATTGTTGTGTGATCCTGTGAATAGGCAGTAGCTTCTATGACTGTGTTTATGAATAGAATAATTGATATTTATGTAGCTCTCAGCAGACAGTGCAGTTCCTCCTCTGTGGCATAAAGGACTTTATATTGGTCATTATGAAGCACACTGGATTGGTGCTTTCTCTGGGAGGTATAACTGTTGTGGAACATCTGAATCACTGTTGCAGAGGGTGTATCACTGGTGGCAACTGGATGATTGGTCCAAAACTAGTTCATTAAAAATTAATTTGATGTCTTTCTTAATGTTGGCTCCAGTGCTCCTTTCTCTGAAGTCCTGCTTCCTTTGAAGTTTTGTCACTGTCTTCTTCAATATCAAGATCAAACACTTCTTCTGCATAAGTGTTGCCATTCAGGGCAGCTCTATGTGTGACCCATTTCCTTGATCAAGGTTTTTTGGTGACCTTTGCAATCAATTTGTGTCTGTTGTGCTACTGAACATCCAGAGCTCAGCCACACAGCCCAGAAGCTTTTGGTGTGGTTTATTATTATTTTTTCTTTTTCATTTTGAGAGTTTGGCATTTTTTGTTCTTTTTTCACACCCTGAAATGGTTAGAGAAGTTAGAGTTGATAAGCTGAATGCAGCTAGAATGGATTTTATGCTTTACATCTTTTATTCTTATACTGTGCCATCATGACCTCCCAAGAAAATCCCCAAGTGTCTTGATTGCAGTTGACAAAATATACATCACTTTTATTTCTCCTTGGGTTCCAAAAGCAATAAGAATTAACAGTCTGATTTTCTTCATAGCCTTTTCTCCTTGTCACGGAGATGAAGTTCACATTTATCAGACTCCCTCCAAGTCATCAGTGTGGCTCTGCTGTTTTGCAATTTCATCATTTTATGACAGAACATTTAAATTAGTGTGATTGTTTCTTCAATTTTTACTTTCTCTGGAAGTATTCCTCTTTTGGATACTTCTTATTGTTACTGCTATTATTCTGCAGGTCTCTGTTCAATCACCTTCTCTGATGAGGGGAGCTCATCAGCAGTAGATTTGAAAAATCCAGAAGACAGAGCTGTAGGTGGTAGTAGGAACAAGGAGAATAAACATGGCAACTCTGCAAGTTATGCAAGGCTAGGAACTTACATTCTCTAATTTTTGTAGATGTATTTTTGAAAAAAACCCACAGATTTAAGACTTTGAGGATCTGAGTGCTGGAAAATTTCATCCCAGGCTCTTTGTCCAAGGTCACAGAGTAAAGAGCTTGTGTAAGAGCTGGAACCAAATATCTTGAGACCTGATTAGGTGCAGGATTATGAGCTTTTTGTTTATTCCCTCTCCTGTGGTCTTTACAGCATCACACACTCCCCTCAGTCAGCTAATGGAAAATTGTCATCTAATAAGCTGAGGATATTGCTTTGCCTCTCATATTTCAAACATCCCAAACTACAAAGCTAAAGAAAAAGATGTCTTCAGCTCCTCATTTATCATTTCTACTCTCACAGGATCTGCTGCTGCAGAAATTGTTTCCAAAGTGAGTTAAGGGAAAAATCCCTCCTAATTGCCAAACTTTTCTTGTTTATCTCCTATTAGTTGCAATTAAACACATGAATTGCTTAGATGTCTGTTATTCATGAAAGATTGTCATAAAGTATGTTTTTAAGACATTTCAAATTTAGTGACATTTTCTCCCTTTCAGGAGGATTATGATGACAACATTGGAGGAATTTGCCAAAAATGCTTTCTGGGTGGGGTAATAAATCAATGTAGTAAATATCAGCTCAAGTGATATTGAAGGCAAGAGGCTCTGGGGAGATTTGCCATAGGTAGGTGTGTTCTCTCCTCGTGGATGCTTTGTTTCTACAGCTCTCATATTTCACTGCCAGCACGTTATAACCTGAATCATTTTGTGACAATAAAACCAACAGTCACATTCATTGCCTCCAAATACTTCACAAATTACTCAATCCATTTTGCCATTTCCTTGGAAAATCAATTCCATTCTCTATTTTAGCTCTGGTGAGCACAAGGACCACTGTTTGGAAAAGTGCTGGTGTGCCAGGTTATTCTGTGGCCAAGTGGGATCAGCACCTGTCAAAACCACAGTGTCTTTCCTGCCTTAATCTTCATTTATGAGCACACCTAGCAAGGAAATGCAGGTACTTCTTGGTCTTTGAGGCAAAAGATGTTCTGAAAACAAAATGTGGTTACTGGATTGCAGATCTATGGTTAAAAGAGACACTGAGAAGTGCACCTTTAAGGCATGATTTTGTTATTGTTTGTGTTGTTGCTGTTTTTAATTTTGTTTTGTTTGGGGTTTATTTTAATAGCAAGAAGTAATTTCCTCTGGGTTAGCACATGGTGACTCATGCCAGTTCCTGCAGCAATGGCACACAATGAATTACACAACCAGCACTTGACTTTTCTTGTCAGCTGAAGGACCAGGTTACAGATTGCTAGATTTGCCAAGGTAGTCTTGGCACAATTCTTTACAAATATGCACACTCATACCTTCTTTAGCTTCCACCAGGCACTGAAATTATTTGTCATAGTTTTAAGGCAAATAAAGAAGCTAAATGGAATTTTGAGAAATGCTGTTTGCATCCTTGGGGTCCTCTGCAAATATTAAGGAGGTGTCAAAGCTGTACACAACACCTAAAGTATGAACTCATTCTCATTAGGCTTGGGCAGCTCCTGTGCTTTCACACTGAATACCTTCTCTGTCCAAGTACAGGTTCTGCCAGGAATTTAGCTGAAGGAAGTAATTTTCCTTCCAACCCAACTAAACTCTCTTATCAGCTTCCTTTATATTTAATCTGTGCCAACCAAGGAGCAAGACCCACACAGCAGAGTTAATTCTCCAGCAAATAGCAACCAGTGACCCTCCTCTCCATACCTTGAGGTACAACCAGAACTCAAAACAGTAAACTATGACCCCAGTTAAATTCCAGCCACAACAGTAGCAATATTTACATTGTGGATTTAGGGTTGAAAGAGTGAAATATTTGGGCAGAGGATCTGGAATTTTCCATCAGGCTGTCTACACTTGTGTCCAGGAGAGGACAGCAGCTCCCAGTGCTGCAGAGCTCCTGGCTGTGTAACAGGATCATGGGCACAGGCAGAGCTTTGACAGAGCAGAAAGTGGAGATGGGAGAGTGGAAATAGAAGATGGAGCATCTTCAGGTCCACCCTCACTGCTCCATTGCCCTGGGCAGCCCCTCAGACACACACTGAAGGCTGTCAGCCTTGGCAGCCTCATTCCCCAGCCCTTCCTTTGGTTGTGATGGAATCTGCTTTTGTGGGCATCTATTTACACTGTAATCAAAATACTTGTTTTGAGATGTTTGTTTTCATTTGAGTGGGCTGTAAAAACCTCCTGTTTTTCCTCTGTTTCTGGATGGAAAATGAGGCTTCAAAGTGACAAACTCAAGAGCTTCGTTTCGGAAGCTGTTAAAATGAAATGTTCCATCATATTAGAAAGTACTGATTTGTGAAACTTGAAAACAAAACTCCAATATTTCTGAAATCCTTCCATTTTTTTTTTTCCTCAGCAGAAGCAAGAAATCCAGAACCCAACAAAAACTCCCAAACTAACAACAATCCTTTTGTGGAAATTAGATATGAATCTACTGGAGGTTTCACTTGCATAAAGCTGCTCACTTCATTCCCACTGAAATCCCTTTCTTCATTCAATTTAGTGGTTAAAAACAAAAAAATAGCCCTCTCCCTGTTTATGGAGACAAGCAGAAGGGAATGACAGCAGTGTCACTTGCAGGCTGGGCCAGGGACTCAGGAAGTGCCAACACTTCCAGTCTTTTTTCTGTTTCTCCTGGGACTTTGCTAGTGGGATTTTAGCCAGTGGGTGGAGGGTGCCAGAGATGTCTTCGAAATAAAAGAAGCCTGATTTTCAAAAACCCCTAATGTCTGTCTTTACTGACTGCAGAATAACTTCCCTAAACTGAAAGAATGGATATGTTAGTGTAGGTGTTTAGCCAGCTGACACTCAGGTTAATTTATCTATGAGGCACCATTTCTGATGCCAATACACAGTATTTCCCCTATAAACAGTCATGCAAGTGTATTTTGGAAAAGTGGGCAGTCTCTCAGAAAAAAATATATTTTCACATATACTGAAAAAAATGTTATTTACTGTGTGTGTACAGATCCTGTTGGACTCAGTTCTATCCAAGCAAATTCTTGTAGAAATTTGACACTGAGGCAGTTGTTTTATAATGTTCTTCTTACAGCCAGATTTAGCAGTTAGCTCTTGTTTTCCCTAATTTGTATTAGTTAATTGCTTTTCAAATCAAAATGAATAGAGGCAGAGCTCCTGTGAGACTCTGGGAGTGTGCTGGGAGCACGTTGTGTTACATCTGCTCACTTCACTTTGAATTGCATCAGATTTTGAAGTGTAACAGACTGCTAAGTGGTGCTGTCACACTTTGGTGCAACCTTATCTCTACATTCTGAATTTTCAGCCCTAAGCTTGACCCCACTGGACCCATGAGAAGAATTTGGTTCCCTGTAAAGGAATGCCAATGCATTTTGAAAGAGTTCTCTCAGACTACACTAATGCATAAATGTCACTGGACAAGACTGTATTGTCCATACAATGGACAGATACAAAAATGCCAGTCAATGGTAAATTAATCCATTTATTTGCAAGTGTAGATCCCTGAGTGCTAATGAAAGACCCAGTGTTCATCCCTGAATTCCAGCACAGTATCCCTAATAAACAGCATAATCATGTATGTGATCACAGTGTGTAGGAACACGAACAACCCAAAGACTCAATGAGACACAAGAGGCTTCAGAAGAAATCTCAGTGAAGGGAAAGGGTTAGAACAGCGAGTGTGGAAGAAAACAGAGAGAGGGAAACAGGAAAAAATGGGCACATAGGGCTGGAGTGAAGATACAAGAGACATGAAGTGAAGTTCAGTCTGTTCCACAGGAAAAGAGAGAAAGCAGATGGTTCACAGCCATTGCAGCCACTGCAACTGTTCCTGCAAGCAGGAGTCACGTTGGCAGAGCTGCCTCCAAGATCTCTGGTGAACAGTGATGGAAATGAGGAGGAAGATGGCAGGGAAGGATCACAGGATCCTTTAGTTCCCTGGGCAGGGAAGGGTCTCCTCTGCCTTTAGGGCTCTTTATCATAGTAAGGTACAATGATACTCTGCCCATTTACAGTGGCCTGAGAAATCTCTGCTCTCTGAAGACATGCACGGTTACAAGAGAACACAAGCTGAAAACTGAAAGCCTGAATTGCATTTAAAAGGGAATTATCTACTTTAGGGAAGTGAAAGCTATCCCTGGATCAATCCATTCTGGAGAACATTGACCTAGATGTGTAGGTCTCCAGGGTGAGATATTTGGTTTCAGCAGAGAGATGTTCATTCACCCTGAGAGTCCTGCTAGATATTTGCAAAGTATTAAACTTGCATCTGATACTTATGCAGTGAAGCAAAATCTTGCCTACAGCAAAATTAATTTCATACTGGCGTTAGCCAGTGGAGTTACTCAGAACTCCAGCTAATGGAAATGAGAGGCACATCTAATCTTGAATCTCATGTGGAAACCGACAATATAGATTGAGACATTATTTAGAAATATTTCATAGTCAATACTGTGACTTCAAACCTCAATGTGATCTCAAGTCTCCTGGCATGGATACATGACATTTATTAATAGAGGTGCTGAAGGACTGGCATCCAGTTGATGTCATCAGACAAATTACTTCTCCATTACCTATTGATTGCTGTTCTGCCTGGCAAAAAGTACGTGCTTACTTCTCATACCAATGGGAAGCAGAAAAATTCAATAGCTGACCACTTTAGGTAATTATCCAGTTCTTTAAATGCTTTAACTATGGACAAATAGAAGCTGTGGCTTTTCCAGCACCCAGGATTCTGTTTTCTCAGCAGACTAATCCAAGAGAATATATGATTTTGGGCTCCTCACACTTGTCTGGTCCTTTTCCACTAGGTTTGATTCCTGCTACAGTCCTTATTTTCAAGAAGTGGGACTCAGTCAAAGATGACTTTACTATATTTGATCCACAAGATAAGAGAGAATCATTAATAGGATTTATAAAAAGTTTGGATCCAACAGGTTTCCACAAAAAATCACACTTATTTAAATAGAAATGCATGTAAGAATGTGCCAGTTTTCACAAAATAAGATGGGAGAAAATCCAAGTGATTTTTTCTCATTTTATTTTGATAGGAAAAAAAAAAAAAAGCTTCCTTCTGACTCTTATTGTCCAGATTCATTTTGTCTAGACTGCTCCATCCCATGCCAGTATGTATTTTACATCTTTGCAAAGGCATCACATAAATTGATACATTATTTCCTTATATCTTGAAAACACTTTGGCACTGCTGCAATGAAANCCCACTTTCATGAAACTACCTAACATGATCACAGATGTTATGATGTATTCTGATGACAGAATAGTAAAATCTGTTTCCTAGTCACAGCTGAGATTATGGTTAGAAGATCCAGATTGGTTCATGTTCTCAAAGAGCTGACTCTTTCATGTGGAGAAAAAAACCCCACAGATCTGCTTGCTGTGAAATAAGTCTGGTGTTGTTGCATCTCTGCAGAGAGGTGCAAGTTTATAGACCTTCCAGTAGTATTTGGGATGGGATAGACACAGCACTGAGTTTGGAGAGCTAAAGAGGGATTCATCAGGATGGGAATGTGATGGATAAGTTTTCAGAGTGAAGTCCATGGAAGAAAGGATGGAAAACAGCCAGGTGCCCTTAGAATGGTGAGGAAGGAAATGTTTCTCTACTAGCACCAAGTCAAAAAGGGATTTGTCTTGTTCAGGTCTCCTAACTCACTGCTAAAGAACCAAGAAAACTCACCAGGCAATTGTGACTAAACTCAGACATTCCAATCCTGCTGTGACCCACAAGGAGGGTGATTTGGGTTGAGCACTTGCACTGGGGTGGGAAAACTGAAATTCCTGAGAAATGCGAGCACAGATGGCCTCTTGGTGGCAGATTTCAGCTCAGGAGATGATTAATATTATCATTTTAGTCCTTCCAAATATCTCTTTAAGAGTAAGGATGTGAAGAGTCATTGCATTTGAGCTAAGGAACAGCTCCCCAGGAAAAGACAGAAACTCCCCCATGCCTCAGCAGTACTGCCACCACCCCAGGATGCTCCGTGCAAGAGCAGGCAAGCTATTCTTTTAAGATCTCTAAAAATGGCCTGGAGAAGACTTCAACAAACCCTGCCCTGATTTACATCCCTCAGAACTTCAAAGTTTCAGCCAGCTTCCAGAGAGTCAGAAGAGGGTTTGTCTCACCCGCTGTTTGATGTGTCTGCAGTGGTTCAGCAGCTCTCTGGGTTGGCACACCCTGGCCAGGGAGCTTCAGGAGCCCTTGTGACTTCTTGCAGAACATGAAGTAACTAATAAAAACTCCTTCTTTAATCTACATCCTCAAGGGCAAAATGGTCACCTACTGGAAAAACGGTCAGCGAGATGGATTTCATCAGTAGAAAAAATAAAAAAGAAAAATGCAACATCCACAGGGTTTGCTTTCTAGGTTTCTTGTAGCTACAGCTGCGAGAAGGTTGAAACCTTGCACTACAACATTTCAAATAAATAAATAAATAAATAAATTAAAAATCCAACTACTCAAATCTATTGTTAACATTTACTTCACAGAGAGGATCTCAGTGTCTCTGGTTGTCCTACAGAATTCCCCATTCTCAGACAACAGTGAATCCATGTCCAGCTCCTGTTTTGGTGTTTCCCAAAGCAAAGAGAAGAAACACCTCACCAACTGCAGGGAACATCTTGGATATTTTGTAGTCTGCTATAAAATCCTCACATGGATTTCTGAATGCTGTCATTATTTGTCAGGATTATGATGGGAAAACAGGACCACCCATAAAAATCTGAATGAACTTTGAACAGGAGCCAGCATGGAGAGCTGGGATTCATTACTTGTGGGCAGCAGTGGTTTCTGTATGACAAGAGGGTGAATGGGCAATTGCAGAGGTACAAAAGGTGTGTGTTGACAGGGCTGTGCTTTCTCCATTTGTGAGTAGGGTCAGGATGTTCTTCCTCTGCTGCCTCCAACCCTTTTGAATGGGGTGACTTTTCCTCAGCTAAAAGGACTCAAGTCCTGGCCCTTTCTCATTTGCACAGAGAGCTCTTAATGCCCCTACTGCATTCATGAACAATTGTCAGTAATAAGGAATGATATATGTATTTATCTATGTCTGTGCTTGGGAGTTACTCATACCTCCCAGTGCTGAGTGAGGTAGCACTCAGGCCATCTTTCAGAAGACAAATAAATGAACAGACATTAGCTTTTTATTACTTCTGTGATATATGTAAGTGCTTTTGGTAAGTGACTGCTTCAGTTTTAACAGCTGAAAGTTAAGCAACCTTAAAAGAGAGTGCAGTTTTGTGTTCACTGAGGTAGAAAGGATAACTTTTCTGGCATGATGGAGGTTTTTGAATGTTATTACCTGCCCTGTGACCAAGTGGGGTTTTAAGATTACAGTTCCAGAACTGAAACCTATTGAGTGATACATCGGGGATTTGAGAATGAAACATAAGCCATGGGTAGATCTGATATCAAGGATGAGGCGTGTATGGCACACGATCAGTGTCCAAATCTGGGAGGGAGCACATTTGGGAGAGGTGACATGAGCAGCATTCCATACCATAGAATGCATGTCCAGGGTATAAACTGGGGGGAAATAAACTGGGACTGATACGGGTTCAGGGAGGGGGATCTGGCATCAGTCAGTGGGTGGTGAGCAACTGTACTGTTGCATCACTTTTTTTTTTTTCCCCTTTTTATTATCATGATTACTATTATTATTAATTACCATTGTTTTTTGTATTTTACTTTGTTTTCAATTATTAAACTAAATGATCTCAACTTACAAGTTGTACTTTTGATTCTCCTCCTCATTCCAAGGGGGTGGGGAGGGAGGAGAGCAGAGTTGAGCAAGTGCCTTCATGGTGCTTGATCTCTGTAATTCCAGCTGGGTTCAAGCCACAGTTCTGGTCCATGGCTTCCCAGTGCTGCTGGCTTTGTCAGTGTGCTGACACCCACAGGCTGATGATTCCCAGTTTTCACTGTTCCTCTTTGGATAGGGTACATTGCACAGACATCCCTGCCCCTGTTTAATAGCACTTTCTGCAGATGACTTCCCTGCATTAACATCTTGCCTTTGTTCAGCTGTCAAAAATAATTCATGCAACAGTGTGAAACATATTTGAGGCAAATAATAGCACAATAATGAATATAAACTGTGTAGCAGCGCAATGCAGATGAAACAAATGGGGAAGGAGATGAAAGAATTAATAACTACAACTACTGGAAACAGATTCTCTTTTTCAAGGTAAACAGAGAGATAAACATCAGCCTAAAAAGCAAAAGCGTGTGCAGCCTGGAAACAAGGTGTAGACAAGCAGAACACAGTCTCCCCTTAAAGCAGCAGAGAAATATTCAGAAAATGTCTGGCAAGAAAAACTAAGTCATCTCTAAAGACTGCCAAAAAATACATAATGCATTTGACTGCCTGCTTTGCTCTTTGCATACCCAGAGCTTTTGGCTGTGTCAGAGGGAGATCTAGCAAAGCCAAAGAGGTGAAGCCCTGAGCAGGAATCCAACAGATATTTTGCTTCTCTTACATCCTTCCCTGCCCTACATAGGCTTGTATGATTTCATCCCTGTGTAAACAATCCCATTATCATCACTGTGACACCTGAAAGCTGATCTCAAATGAACTGATCTGAATAATGTCACATCTGAGCTTATTTATTTGGAGCAGCACTGCAAGCTTGGTTGAATCTTTGGGGGATTGTTTTCTAGTTTGTTTGGTTTATTTTTTTAACTCAAATATAAAATATATACAGTGTTAACTTGCAAAAGAGAGAAGCTGAAGATGTCTGAAACTCTGTTGAATTTCACAAGATGAAGCTGACTTAAACACATCCATGCATGTCCTTAAATCCCTCATTATTTAAATTTTCACTTAGGTTGTGCACAATGCAAAGGGTGTTTTTCCAGCCCATTGACCACAAGGTCTAGTAAATGTGTTTACCTAGGAGTTTTTCCAGGTGGTACAAAAGTACATTTTATTGTGCAAAAATTTCTACTTAAAATAATATCAATTTTTTTTCTGAATGTGCAGTTAATACAAGTCAGGAGAAGGAGTAAAGGTGGGAACATCGGAATTTCTACAAGGGAAGGATCTCCCAGGTTGTCATGATCCAGATCAATGATATTCCTTTGTCCACATCCATCAGGGAAAGAGGGGAGATAGCTCAGACCCTGTTTCATTACTTTCCAGCAATTAGTAGGAACCCTGGCCTTTGCCAGTCACCTTGGTGGTGGTGCTGAGGGCAAGCATAAGAAGGGCAAATCCCATCAGGCTGGAGAAAAACAAATACATTTTTTCCATAAAAGTTTAAATGTCACAAAATATTCTCCAAAGGGGGTGGTCCATTTTGCTAACAGAGGATTTTTAAATCATTGTATTTGAAATGAATGGAAGTAGTTTTGATCCAAGGACTCAGAAAAACAAAGCAAAATCTGTTTATTTTTTTTACTGTCCATAGACATCATGCTTATGCCATATTAAACCCTTGATTTAGGACTCCTCCTGGCTATCTGAGGGAACAGGAAAGATTAATTTTCCCTAATTTTAAGCCAAAAGTTGGCTGCTAGGATGGAAGAACAATGAATTGTTAATATTAGAGGTGTCATAAGGAAGATGCACTGGGTGTTCCTTGTAGCATCAGGATTTTTAGCCCCTATTGTTGTGATTTTTCTGCATCAAGGTTCCAGAAGGGATTTTTCTTTTAGGTTTGTTTGTGTAAGAGAAGGAAACTGGATCAGTTTTGTCTGTAGCATGTCCTGTGGTACCCAAGACAAAGTGTACAGCAAAGGAGAAAAAGTACTTCACAAATGCTCTGCTAGAGGAGGTACCTAAAGCAGGGAGGCTGCAGCCACATTCCACTGCACATTTCTGATGTGGCACAGTGCATATGTGGGTTTGGGTTTCCACTCTGTGTCCTTGGTCAGCATAAGATGGGAGGAAGGTCTGCAGGGTGAGGACAGATGTTCTCTGAGCCAGCTAAAGAAAAAATCAGAGTGTTATATAGGAAAAGTGGTTTGCCTCCTTTTTTCCCCCACGTTGTCTTCTGTAAAATTGGACCTGAATCCACAGATTTGGGTGGGAAAGGGAAGTGTTGTCCAGTAGTTCATTTGTGTTCTCCTAACCCACACAGCCATTCAGAAAGAAGTTCTATATTTCTTTAGAAACAGGTGAAAATAATTTTCCATTGAACCATGCCTTTCATTTTAAATAATTACATATATTTTGTCTTTAAGACAATATGCAGGCTAGATATTAAAAAGTATTTTATATGTTAGTATTGAATAGGTTTTATGAAGTGATGGCTTGATGGCTATTTGTCTTTCATTTCCATGCATGTCAGGTGATTTAGAAAATTCTGATAACTGCCTCTCTTACCATTCTATAAATGTCTTAAAACCTCTGACCTGCATGACCCAGATAAAAGCAGACAACACAGTAGCAGTTAGTATGGTTATGGATGGTAAATGATCCACATGGATTGTCTGGCTCCTCTCCACACCAGAGTGTCTCCTTCCATCGTGGCCCCGAGAAGGGCACGACTTTCTAAAGTTAATTCAAGTTACAGGCATGAGTAAGGAAGTGGAACTGCTCAAAGGGAGAGGACAGACTTGTCTGACAAGCAGGAGGAGACTCCTAACACTGCAGAGGTAACTTAGGGAAACAATCACACAGGGAACAGTTTGTGACATCTGGGTCACTTTAACCACAACTGGAAATAACCAGGGCAAACCTGAGCTTTTTTGGAAGAGGAAACACTGGGAGTGGCTATTTTTTATCCACATGTCCTGTTCTTGTATCAGAGACACTGCTAAAATTCAGGCCAGGTATTTATTTGCACATGGATTTGCCAAGGTGTCAGACAGTTCCTAGCACATCATTTGAGGATGCTCAGACAATCTAGAGGCTCTCACCATGATGGGATCACATCCTGCTGCAGAGGGCAAGATTTTCCATGCTTCTTGCATGTCCAATGCTGTTCCATTTTCTGAGACTATATTAGAAAATAAAAGTTTGAGAGATCTTGGACTTTGGGGAATATTGGAATTTGGGAACTCAGATTACAAAATCCTCCTTGAATTCTTGAAGCCTGGGGGATTCTTTCCTTTGCTATTAGATGTTTTTGGCAAGAGTGATAGAAAAAAACCTTTGGTCTGTCAAAAGATAGGGAATATCCTGTGGAGGACTGAAAGAGAAGTTGTATTAAAAAAAGTTTTTTTGAGAGGCATCTCCAGTGAAGAAGCTTTATTTAATGTTGCTTGGAAAAAAAATCCATTTTTCTCAAACTCTTGCTCCTTTTTACCAAAAAAATATGCTAGGCACTGCCAACTAAATCAGAAGGTTGCTGTCAGGCATTATTAACATTTACAGGCCTTGAATATTTCAGGGAGTGTTTCCTTGATATTGTGGTGGTTTTATTCTTGTTTGATGTCCTACCTTGTAAAATTGGTGATAACATCCTGGAAGAGGGTGAATGCTTTGCTTTCTTTTTAGTTCTTGTCTTCTGTTGTTGTCAGAAGTCATATTCTCACAAGCTAAGTGCCTCAGCACACAACTGGAGATATTTTGCTTCTTCATGCTCTTTTTATTCTTCTACACTGCCAGCTCATGAGTTGGTCTTTGATAATTGTTCCCTTCAGCACAACTTTTTACAGATCCTCATGAGGTTAAAACTTTTCAAAGAATACCACTAAACTTTCACTGAACATGCACCAAACTGTACATCAATATGAAATTTTTCCTACCATTCTAGCTGTTTTGGAAAGAAAAACTGAGAAAGCAAAAGAGGAAAATGGTGTAAGGAAAAATTAAAAAAAAATGAAGTAAAAAAAGGAAGAAAAAGATTGTCCATAAATTCTGTCAAATCTTTCAGAAATCTGACTTTCTGTTCTTGGTCATTCTTATGTCTAAGTAATGAGTACTAATTATGACTTGTACATGTCAGTGTTGGAATAGTGAAGCAAAATAGAGGTAAATGAGAGAATTAAAGAGGCTGAGTGAAAAAATGTACCATAGGTATGGCTCAGGATGTCAGAAGTGTTCTGGAAATCTTTATGTGATGAATAATAGGAAAATAGGATTGATTCACCAGGTGAAGATGTGCTCCACAAACCAGTTATAACCCCAGCTATTAGACACTGTCCCTCCCCACCAGATTATCCCCACAAGGATCTGTTTGCATTAATAACCCTCAATAGATTCTGTGCTGAGGTACCGTGCCTGGAGAAGGGAGTGGGTAACACCTCTGCTTTGAGCCCAGATTAATTCAAGCAGGTTTGTGTCATTCTCCTGGAGCAGAAGGAAATGGGCCCAAGAGACTGTGGAGCATCAGGAACACCTCTCAGCAAATTAATTCCTATTTGGAATTCTCTGTGTGGCCCTACAAAGTTTTGATTTCCATGGGCTTGAAGGGTGGGTACAAATGCCACCAGAGGAGCATCTTACTGCTTCACACAGGGGAAAATCAGTTCTGTGTGTGACTTCATGAGTGGGAGAGTGCAGCAGGGCTTTTATTTTGGTGCTGTAACAAAATATCAACAATAAACTCTTATGTAACTATCAGTGCTCTGTTTCCATCAGAAATGCTCAACGTACCTGACTTCAAAAGATAAAATTCTTTCCCAGGTAGACTAGGTCAGTTATGTCTTGCCAGTAAATACTGCATCTAATTACACATCTATTTTTACCGAAGTAAAATGATCCTTTTAATGCATTATTAGTTGTTATTTTTCACCGGAATATGTCACATTAAAATAAAACATTTGGCATCCAAAGAAAGATGTGAAGAAACACAGTTTCACCTGCAAAAATCAGAACAACAGAACAGAGCCACCATTTGCTGATCCCCTCACAGGCAATGTCACAGGAAAGGGCCACATGCTGTCCTTGGTGCCACCAGTGTAACTTTCAACAAGAGCACTGTCTATGAGCATTTCCATTATGTTCTGGTCATAAAGTAGAACAGTGAACATGATAATCTGGGAAGAATTACCATGTGCTTGAGTACAGGAAACCAGTTTATGGAACAGAAAGCATTGATGAGAAATGTGGATGGTAAAGGTAAATGTGGTTTTTCTGTTGGTTTAAACAAAGGCTGCCATGGAGAGGGAGTGTCCCTTCCCTTTCTGCTGCCCTCACCTGCATGGTTCTTCTCCTCTTCATGGTTCAATAATTTCTGAATGAATGAAATTTTCAATCAGCTCAGTGGAGAAGGCTTGTGACACTTTATTTGACATTTCCAACCCAGCAGAGCTGGGGCACATCTTCCAGGTCCACATAGGTGCCTTCATTACACCATGATGAGCGACCAGGAGAAGAGGCAGATACTCACTGTCCTCCTCTGCCTCACAGAAACCTAGATCTGTGTGCCAGAAGGGGCCACAGCACGCTGTGGCAGAGCCCCACCTGGACATCAGGGCTGCAGAACCCTGATGGAGGTCAAGGCCTTTACCCCTCAGTCCATGCACAGCAAAGGAATGCCCGGGTTTGTAAAATGAGATACACAAACTCTGTGGCAGAGCAGGAGATAATTCTCTTAAATGCCAGTCAATAGTGTCAGCCACAGGGTCGTGAGATGCCTTTAGAAATTACCACTGAGCTGAACTCTGTCTGAAACAGGCAGGATTGATGTGGCTGTGATGCCTTCCATGCCAGCTTGGCCAGAGATCAAACTTGCCAATGGAATATCAATGCTGGTAAATTACTGTTTCCAGATGCCAATGTCTTTGAACATTCCTACCACAAGAGTGATACTGGGATGTGTTTTCTATTGTCTAATTGGGTGAAGCCCTTCTTTATTTAGCCTTATCTCGAAGTTTAATATAGTTTGTCTTCTTTTTTAGGTCACAGGACCCACAAATCAATATGTATTGAGTTAAACTACCGCAATGAGATCATCCACCATGCTTTGAGCACTACCTGCATTGACTAGAGGAGGCAGAACTGCCTCCTTACACTGAAAAGCAAGAAAAAAAAAAACGCTAATGACAGTGCCAAGTACTAACCCTAAGTTATTTAGGTAGGAATTTTTGCTGAATTAAACTATGAGTTCTTCCACATTGAATAATGACTTTGCCAAGCAAGCTCATAAGTATGTATTTGAAGTTTCTATCTACGCTGTATGTTTTATACTCTATGGCAAATTTCAAACACATTAAAGGTAAAAATGGCACAATCTGACTTAAACTGACACACAGGTTCTGTTCTCTGATGTATAAATCCCATTTTTTTGCATTTCAGTAAGAAGCCTCTATATAAAACCTGGTGCCACCAGTGAAAGTAAATTTACTGCAGGGTATTTGGCAAATAGACAACACCATTATCCCATCTTTGCAGCTTATTTTTGCACATAGGCTTCAGCAGCTGGTGGCAAGTGGTTATCCTACCTGTAACAGTGTGAAAGGGTTTAGCTGCATAAAGCACTAGCTGTCAGTGCCATTTTTCTTCACAAAGCTCAAAATACTTAGAATATTTCTTCAAACCCTGGTGTTTAAGTCTCTGTGATCACGCACAGCTCTTCTCTACCTCTGATTGAGCGTAAACACATTAATGGCTTTATGATTAATGAGAAAAGCCTGGAAATGTCATTATTCACAACTTAGAGCTCAGAAGATAAACAGTAATAATCCCAAAGCAATTGGCTTAAAATTAGTAGAGTTATATGTAAATAATTGTAAGTTGAAAAAAAAAACCACAAACAAAAGCAAATTTCATATTGGCAGTTATGAATGGCCTGGAAAGACAGTTTTATGGTTCACTAAAAGGTTGGAGGAAAGTATTTTTCTCAGGCCCACCATGGCAGGATCCTGAACCCAGGTGATGATTTCTTAGCATTGCTACAATACACATAGATAATAAATCTTTCTAAGAGCAGTGTTCAGAGCCTCAGCATTGTTTAGTAATGCTGAATAGCAGATGATGCCTCAGGAAGCTTGGGGGATTAAATGGACTATTGCCCAAAGCCCTATGAAATTATTACTTTGAGGATACCTACCAGGCAGTGAAAGCCTAGAAATAAATCATGCCCAACCTTGGTGTAACATCCTGTGACACCCCAGGCAGAGCAGTGCCATGGTGTGACTTGTTCAGCAGTGGAGACACCCAAACCATGGCATGGCCATTCCTCACCTGGGACAGGCCCAGGACTTTCTTCTCCTGCTTCTGGAACCTGCTCCCACAACAAGCACTGAAGGAGACATCTGACAAAACAAGTGTGTGGGTTTTTATTTCAGCTATCTTAAAGCTCCATTCCTTCAGTAAGTCTTTACAACCCTTTTGATCCAAATTTTCTGTGTTCAGTTTTGCATTAAGTACTTTTGCTCTTTCAGAAAGCAGAGATGAGGAATTACCTCAGCCTGCTTTTGTTGACACATCTCAATATTCTCCAGTAACTGACTTTGTAATCTAAGTTTTTTACTGCCTTAAAAAAAAAAAATCTACAACCAGACAAATGCCATATGCAAAAAGATATTAAGGTTCCTTACATTTGCCTCTTTTCCAGATTTGCTAAATATGTAGTGGTGGGATATTTCCTGCCTCACTTTAAGTTTATGAACAAAAACCAGTGAAAATCATATTCCTGTGACATGAGACCTCATAATATTCCCCAGAAACAGCATTTGTCACAGAATCAAATCAAAAGTATTTCTAATATTTTTTTTCCTCATAAGAGTGCTGAGTCAAGGAAGAAATCTTGCTGCTAATTTTTTCCAACGTCTCCATATGTCACTATGTTTCTGTCTTTCTCGATTTTTATGGTAATTCCAAATGCATTTTGTGTGTCTCATTGTCTGGGTTAGGAAAGACAGGTGTCTGCCAGGGAAAGCCAGAGCCACCCTTGGAATGGAGAATGTAAACCTCCTCCTTCTGAATTACTGTAATTTTGAAATGAAAGGGCTTTCAGGCAAAGATATGGGAATAGGAATAACTGTTCTTTACGAGGAATATTAAAAATAAAAATGGAGTAGTATAAAAAGGCAGACAAACAGGAAGAAAACACGGACAGAGTCATAATACAACCTGACACCCTGTTGTTCTGGGTGTTGGGAGCAGTCCAATCAAGTCCTCCTGCAGTGACAGATGTGGTTCTGTTGGAGCAGAGATGATCCTGTAGTGTAATTTTCCTCTGAAAGTCCAGTGATGGTGAGATGGGTCTGTTCTTCCTCTGGGAATCCAGTGCAAACAGGCTGCTGTGGTGTTCCAAGTCTCAGATTTTTATCCATAGGAATGCTTGGCTCCTCTCAAGCCAAGGGGTGGAGCAACTCCCAATGGATGATGTAATTTTATCTGTCATGCAGTGAGCCTTAATGGCTCATGAACAGCAGATAGCCCCTGGAGGGAGGATGGGCCATGGAAGAGACAAAGAACAACACCTCCCCAACTGGTTCCAACAGATGGCAATAGAATACAACAGATGGGAATAGAATACATTTTGCATTGCAACCCAAGACACTCATATATGAATACGGATATTTTTTTTTCCCCCATAATAACCCCACAGTTTTCTGGAAAAAAAATCTTCTCTTCCTCCTATCAAACTCTCTGAAGAAGAAAATGCTACACTCACATCTATTCAACCAAGTCCCTAGACAGAAAAGTAGCAAATAAAGTCTTTCTAACTCTCTGAATAAATGTCTTTAGGCAGGAGGTTATAAACAACCTGTTGATATTGGTAGTTCAGTTACAGTGACAGCATTAGCACCATGTGCCTATAGCCATGTATTAGACTATTTTAGTTACTAGTTTTTCAGTAAACAAAAGGTGTGCAAAGACCTCTACCAGCCTTACCTCTCATTAAATACTCTTAATACATTACTTTATGTGAACTGTCAATACCTGCAGAGAGACCTTTTCAGACAGAAGTTTCTGAGTTGATCAAGGTTGTTCTAATTGTTTACACCCCTCTCTTGACCTCACTTAATACCTAGGTCTTGGGGTTTTTTTCTTTGTTTATTTGCATATTTTCTGTTTTATTGTTTCTCTTTTTGTTTTTGTTTTGCTGTTTTTTTTAAGCTAGAGTTAAATATAATTTGAAAGGCCCAATGAAATCAAAGGTTTAATGTTTTGTGCATGTGTCTTTTCCTGAATATGTTTGCCTCCCTCTCATAACCTTTGTATAATTTTGTAATTAAATCCACAAAGTTTGAAGGTATGTCTTGCTTTTCTTCTACTCTCAACAGAAAGTTGCTCTCTAATGCATCTCTTTCTTGTTTTGGTTGCAGAGAAGATTGTGTACTTTCCTTAAAAGTGCTAAAGACTCTTGGAGTGCTTTTTATCACTCTGCATCTTCAAATTTTTGACAGGAGTGGAGTCTACACTAATGGCTCTCTTTTATTATGCACTGTTCTCTTTGGTATCAAATATGACTAAACTCTTCAGGGAGACTTAAAAAGGGATGGCCCACTCATTGTCCTAGTTCATAAAGAGCAACTGAAGTGGAAGAAAAATTATCATTAAAGAATTTTCCTGGAGATCTTCCAAGGAAAGCTTCAAGACTGAATAAATGAGAAAGGCAATCTCCATCAGTTACACCTGATTGTTCAGAGAATTAAGCTTGTTATAGAAATCATAACAAATGCATTTTCTGTCATTGGGAGGTTTGCTGGCAAGGCTGGAGCTGGAGGAAGAACTTTGGGCTGTGCCAAAATTATTAGATTCAGTGATGTTGCAGTTCATACCTGCAGCAGCTTATTTTGAGCTGCATGAAACATTCATATTTCCTTTCTGGTGTTGGCATTCCTCCACCCACAGAAACAGGGAGTGCTGTGTCCAGGGTGATCCAAGCCCACCCAGAAATTCTGGTTATGTCATTGACCAACTAAATACTACAAACCTACAAGCTAAATAATACAAGACCTGCCTAAAGGGGGCAAAAGCCATTTAGAGACAGACTTGTCACACCCTGAAGAAGGGAGGGGTAGGTGTGTTGTGCAAGGGGCTGTAAACAGAGGTAGAAAAGTAGATTTGTACCTGAATAGCACACAATGATTGCAATTGTGCTGCTGCAATACAGCTGAACAACGAAAGTATCTGAGCATAGCTAATTCTCACCTTCATGGTTATTATATCTGGTTGATAAACAGCCATAGCAGAAGATAGAGAGCAGCTTTTTATTCTGGTGTCCTCAGTCTGGGTGAATCCTGCTGTATTTTGCCCCCAAACAGAGTTGCAAACACTGCAGCTGGCAGAGCTGTGGTGCACCAGAGTCCCACTGACCAGGGCTGGACACATGCAGGGACAGGCTCACACTGTGGCCTGGGATAACCAGAGTTTCCTCTGATAAAGCCCTAACTCTGGATGTTAGGGATAGCAGAGAAAGCAAGAAGGGAGTTTTACATTTAGTAAAACTGATCTCACTACCACTTCTACAGCCAAATCATCCAAACTACAAATGGATGAAATCAGGAACAAGAGCACCAGAGACAAAATTTTTTTCTCTCTCTCCCCCTCCCTTTTTTTTTTTTTTTTNTTTTTGTTTTGTTTTGGTGTTTTCCACCAGTCTCTGCAATACTGTTTATGTCTTCTGTCTCCCTGCTATGTGGGTCACAGACAGACTTGTCTGCTCCTAAAAAGTCATCATCTTCTTTTATCTGCCATCAGGACCAGTCAGGCTGCTGCAGATCTGCCTGCCCCACACCTTGCTGTGGCTCAGGGCTGTGAATTCCTCCAGCTCATAAGAAGTGCCAGAAATCCCATTTTCTTACAAAGCAGCATTGTTATAACAGGTATAAAGTAACTAGAGGGTAGGCTGTGGGAGCTGCACGTGGATGGGCAAAAGGAGGCTGTATCTCATTTTTCTGCCTCAGTAATTGCTCTGTTCCCCCTAAGGGCAGCTCTCCTAAGCCTGCCTCCCTCTGTGCCTGGGGCAGGGCTGGGCTCAGCTCTCCTGGGCAGCACCAGCCCAGGTCTAGTCCTCTGCTTTGCATTCCTTTGGGAATATTGATTAGGGTTTTTTTTCCTAATCATCTACAACAAGGAGAGAGAGAGTGTGGGAGCTGCATTTTTTAGGGGATGGACACAGGAGAGTGTGGGTATTGGTGCATCCAAAGGCTGTGCAGATTACTGTAAGGACCAAAGCTACTAGAAGTGCCTGCAATTCTCCTTATTCAATTATTAAATCAGAGCTCTCCACTTTTTAAAATACTTTAATGTGCTTGGAGGAGAAAGATACTTAATTTGCACATTAGCTGAAGCAAAAGCTTTTGTTCTGAGTTGATTAAATGCATCGCAACTGCTCCCACATCTTTCTCCAGGCAAGCACCCAGAATTTATGTACTGAAACACATCAGCACTGATGATGACTGTGCACAAGAAGATGGGGATAAAGAGGATTTTGCTGCCTGTGTGTGTGGTTCTTTTGCAAAAGCTGATTCCTGTCTTCAGTCTGTTTTCCTCCAAGCAGTGGAGATCACTGGTGAAGATTTGGGCATTGACCTCCAGTTGGTGCAGATCAGAACCCAGAGGGGTTTGCTGAGAAGGAGAGGAAATGACATTGCAGCCTTTCAAAAGTCATTTGTGCCTCCAGGGCTGATCCAAATGTCTGAGAAGCCATTCTGTCATGTCACTAACAAACAGGCATCCAGTCAATCATGTTGCATTTGGGGTCCTTTGCCTAGATAGGGAGAAAGAGCTGAGGGAAAAGGGGCAGTCAGCAGAAGCCATCCCTGTGTGCCAGCTCAGCCATTCCTTGGTGCAGCAGTGCTCTGTCCTGTCTGCTGGAGGACAGAGATGCAGTTATTTGCACTTTGCATGATCTCTTACATCAGGCAGCTGAAACCCTCATCAGCAGCAACTGTTAGAAGATAACATCTACACAAACCATGGTTTTGGCAGTGACAATCAAAGTGAGCGAAGAAAAGTCTTGGCTGATCCTTTCTGTGTCCAAAAATCTCCATGGCAATGTGGGTTCAAGAATATTTTCAGTGGCAAAAACACATTTTGTAAAATTCTATTTGCTCCTATTTTTACTCCAGCCATCTCTTAAACTAACCCTGTCAACAGCCTCTGGAGCTGTTCAGAACCTCTTCTGCTGGATATCAAACTTCTTTTTATAGTGCTGTTTGCTTCTTTCTTCCAGTTTGCACAGAGGCAGTAGACACATCTGAACCTGCAGGATATTTTTGGAAAATTAAAAAGAAAAATATTGTGTTTATTTCAAGAAAACAAAGAAGGCAGCCCACTTTTTGAACAGGGCCAAGGTTTAAAATATTGATGCTGTTACAAAAGGCCTGGTGATGGAATGGTAGCTCAGCTTTGTTGGTGTTTGTCTTTCCTTTGTTCTCTCATGAGACAAGGCTGTTTATTGATGCTGGGGGCAGCTTGCACAGTGCAGATGAGGGCAGTGAGAATGAGCAATGAACTCTCTGGACAAGAGAGGAGCTCTCAGTTGCCCTCCTCAGCCCCAGACTGCTGACTTTAATTCAGGATGGTGCACGGGGATCACGACTGCTCGGGGTGGGAGGGAAGAGCTGGGTCTTGAGCCCTGCCATGCTCAGCAGCTTGGGTTTAATAAATCAGCTGGATTTATTCTCACACAGCTTTAGACATCTCTAGTATCATCCTGGGCTTCCCTTACAACCAGTAAGAGGAATGGGCACCTGCAGCAGGGTTACAGCTGCTTGTTTGCAGAGGAGTTGCTCTCCCCAGACTCTGCTCACTCTCTGGCTGAGTATCCACTAACTCTGATGGGATCCCTGTGGGATCAGTGTGGGTTAGAATATTTAAGTGCAGGGAGCTACATTTAGCCATCTGAAAGCATCTTTAGTGGGAAAAAGGCTTTTTGCTTCTATCTCCTAGAAGCTTGAGATACTTTAAATGTATGCATTCCAACTTTTTATCTGTAACCACTCCCTGGTGGGAGGATGCATGTGTAGCAAATTTAAACCTACTGAAAATAAACTTCTTTTTCTTATTTACCTTTCTCTGACTCTGTAGGAATAGTCCTCTCTCCTGCCAGGCTCCATGGGTGACAGAGTATAAACCACCAAGTTTTAGGAAGTGTTTTGTGAATAAAACTGTGAGAACAACCTTAGCGACACTGCTGGTGGCTTATGGCTTATGAACCTGTGAGACACCTCCAGAGAAGGAAATAGCAAATTATGGAGGAATAAGGAACAAAATTCTGCTCTCCCTACACTGACAGAAATGTGGAAAGTACTTACCTGGCAGCTGTCATGATGAGTTTTAGCAAAGCAGTTGCTGCTGGCCCAATTCTCCTGCCGAGTAAGCCGGGTTTTGACTTTTGTGACAGCAGAGTTAGGGCAGCCTAAATGTGAACTGCTGTTCCCCACCACCCAGGTGAGTGTCTGGCATCAGAGGTGTTGCAGGAGTCCTAGTCCTTGTGAACAGTTTTGCTGCCCTTAGACACAATTCCACTCTGTATCTGGGAATTGTGTTGTCTCCAGGTACAGCCTGTCATGGTGGAAAAGAGCACAAGTGGTTTTCCTTGTGTTTGGTACCTATATAATATAAAGAAATACTGCCTTGACTGAAAAGTCCACATTTTTTCTGGGATACTCTGAAACCCCTCCATGGCCTGCTGGAGATGAGGAGCAGCTGCCCATGTGTTTTGCAAAGAGACAGAAGCATCCTGTTGTTGCCCTGTAAAAATAATGACTCACATAAAGGAAAGGTTTTGAAAAATCAAGCAGGAGGAGTGAGAGTGCATGTGACTGTGTGTGCATAATGCATAAAAGTCTGAGAGAAGATTAATATTATATTAGAAATTTAACAACTCTGAATCACTGCAGTTTTCATTTAATGTTTTACCAAATGCCTGTAACCTTAAAAGTCTAATACATGACAGATACACTTAATTACCTCACTGTAAGAAAAATAATGATCAGGACTGCTAAGTAGGAGAAATGAAACATGACTAAGCTGGCATTTGTTACAGTGCCTAGTTTTAGGCTTTTCCAAGCCATTTGATGGCAAGGCAAGTCTGCAAGCAGTGGGTGGTTACTAATGCCTTTTCATGGTCCAAGTAACACTTTGTGTGCCACTCTCCACGCTGGCTTGGGGTGGGCTGGGTCCTCCCCAGGATGCTCTGACAGAAGAGAGGACTGGGATGAGTAGAGGGGGGTAGAGCCTGAGAGTTCCAATCTGTCTTCACCACTGACACCATTGGGACTGGGGAATCATCTCCTCCAAATGAAGGACCGGTACGAGGTGAACAAGAAATTATTAATTTTGTAAGATTTAAAATAAATAGAGTGATTATTAATTTTAAAATTATTTGTTATGGCAAAATGCCATAGCCAGTGCCTGGTTCAATATTCAAGTTTCATGAATAAACATAACATGTACTTTCAGTGAAACAGACTTAGCCATGGGCCTTATATGGAGTGCACCAACACAAGGGAGAGATGATTTTTGACATAAATTGAGTTCATCTTTATCTGTTGAAAGTTAGTTTAATTTTAAACAAACAAACCAGACTTGATATTAATGCTAAATCTAGCCACAGACTTCAAAAAACATACCTTGTGAATGTCCTTGGGCATCAGTAGACAAAGCTTCTGACTGGAGCACCTTTTGATGTAGCATTTTTTTTTCCTCCTTCTTCTCCTTTCCTCAAATTTTTATTCATTACAAAGTCAAAAACTGTTGAGCTGAAAAATGATCATGTTTAAATTTCTTTTATGTTAAACATGTCAATGAAGCAGCAAAGTGCTTTTTGTATTTCTCCATTGCTTGAGGCATTTCTTAAAGCCTTTTCTCATGATTTACTTCCACCCCAATGCCTGGGAAAAGAAAAAAAATTCTTCTGAATGAATTGATTTATGAACATAGCTATTGGTTTTCAGCACACTTTTTTGTGTTTTTTGTCTTTCTCTCCTGGATGAAAGATGTTTAGCCTATGAATGTTATTGGTTCTAAAAATTCTTTCTCATATGTCTCATACCATCACAGAGATGAGAGAAAGAGAGAGAGAGAGAGAGTGGTTTTGGTCTTTTAATTAATCCCCTTACTATTACAGGACTGTCATCTAAAGTATATCCAGTACTTTGCTTTGTCCAAATCAAAATAATTTGGTAGATGTAGGCTTTGAAAATGCCCAGAAAAAAAATTCAGCATCTCATCAGTCCCACACTGATCTGGATCAGTCAAGACAGCCCAGCTAGACCAGCAGAGTCCCAGCACAGCTGTTTTTGTGAAGAACCTTGAAGATCCACTGGTGCATCTGTCACATGTGGCTGCTCCCCCAGCCCATCCATTCCTGTCACAGTGGACACAGAAAGAACCACACGAGGACATGCTGGTGAGTGAAGCGGGGAAAAAAGGGCCAGTTTATTTACAAAACTCAGTTTTATACATTTCCTATGGGGCCTGTGGATTGGAGGATGGAATTCCACCTTTCAATCCACATTTGTCAAGCCAACTGTCAATCACCTTTCTCCTCCCACCTAGAAATATGTAAACTATGAAAGACAGTTAGCAAAACATGGCCAGTGTTTATAGTGGAAAGAGTGATAAGGGAACATTTCTGACTCCAATATGAAGAGCGTTACAGAAGGCTTAGAAAATCTTCAAAACCAGGGTGACACTTTCTGTATGGCTCAGGCTGGGGCAGCCTCTGATGGGAGTCCCAACAATGCTCACACTTGTGTCTTCCACCCTTCCATCTCCTGGGAACAGGAGGGAGGGTTGTAAAACTTTCCTATCCTAGTTTCCAAGGGCTCTCTGCCTACCAGCTTCCTCCAATTATGATGCTTAAAAAATTCACATATGCCTTTCTGAGTGGTGCTTTTGGGTATGCAGTTCCTCTAATGAGAGTTTCTGGAGACCTGCAGCTTTGAATCCCACGGAGCAGAGAGTGGCAGTAGCTTGTTTGTAGTAGATGGAGGATGCACACCAGCTCCTCTCTGAGTATCAGGGGCTTTGCCTCAGTTTCTTGCTTTTGCTCAGAATGTCCTAGGTTAAAACTGCTCTTTGCTTTTATCCTGACTGCAAATGAGTATTGGCATTCTTCAGCCCATGAGCTGGTTTGGAGGGCAGCTGAGATCCAAGTGGGAGCATGTAATTGCTCTATTTTATGTGAGTGCCTTTGAAATATTCTTATTCATTTATTTTTTCAATCAAGACTGTGTTTAACATCCTGCGAGGGCCAGGTAAGCAATTTCTATTTGGTCATGACCAATTTTATTTATTTCTGAGCAGAAAAAATTCCATTACCAAGAAACATAATGCAAGCTAAGGTCATTTTCTTGAAGTTTACATCATTGTTACAGTTTTCCAATAGAAAAAAAAATCAAAATCAAAGATAAGCATTGCTGTGTTCTTGAATGGACTGGAGCCAGATCCATTTGCTAGGCCTGTCACTGGACTGAGTTTTCCATGATCCATGGGGCTGGGGTGCATGTCCTCTGCAGAACTGTCATGGTTGTGTTTGAGCTGAGAAGGCCACTTGTTCAAATACCAGTTCTTAACATTATAAGTATTCACAGAATCATTTGGGTTGGAAAAGAGCTCCAAGATCATTGAGTCCAATCTTGGACTAACCTGCACCTTGCCAACTGCACCACAACTCCAATAGTTTCTTGGACACTTCCAGGGATGGTGAGTCCACCACCTCTCTGGGCAGTCCACTCCAACTTTAAAAACCCTTTCTGTGAAGAAATTCTTCCTGATGTCCAAACTGAACCTCCTCCGGTGCAGCTTGAGACCTTTTCCTCTAGTTTTGTTGCTGGTTGCCTGAGAGGAGGGACTGATCCCCACCTGCTACAGAAACACAGTCAGAAATCACAGCTCTGCTGTTTTCCAGGATGTTTTCCAGGATGTTCCCTGGCAGCACATTACCACTGGTGTTGTAGAGAGGGGTAATGTCCACCCTGAGCCTCCTTTTCTCCAGGCTAAACTTCCTCCAGCTCTCACAGCTGCTCCTCACAGGACTTGTGCTCCAGACCCTGCACCAGCTCTGTTGCCCTTCTCAGGACACTCCCAGCCCCTCCATGTCCTTCTTGCAGTGAGGGGCCTAGAACTGGGCACAGCACTCGAGGTGTGGCCTCACCAGTGCCCAGTGCAGGGGGACAATCCCTACACTGCTCCTGCTGTCAGCATCCATTGCTGATCCAAGCCAGGATGCCATTGGCTTTCTTGGCCACCTGGGCACTCCTGGCTCATGTTCAGGTGGCTGTCAAGCCAGATTCAAGATCAGAAATTGAGGAAAAAGAGTAGGAACAAAGTATTTCCGACAAGAGGTCCTTTGGGCAATGTTGTGTTGAGGGTAATGAATGGAGTGCTTGGACTTTTCTACTTCTCTGTTTGTTTTGCTTGCTTGTTTGTCAGTAGGAAATGAAAGTGCAGCTTCCACCATATCAGGCAAATCCGGGGGATGCTTTTAAGCAGAAAAATACTCATTGCTCTTTTTCAGCAGATGCTTTCCACATCCTTTAGTGCTTATTGCTGTAATCAACTAAGGAGGCTATGGTGAGCATTTTTTTACCTTAACCTCCTAAATATCCAGGAACCAAAGTATGTGTCTGGATTTCTGTGTGCCAATGCCCAGGAGATCACATGGACACAAGGGCCTTGGTAAAAAAGGAAAAAGAAAGTGAAAAGGAGAAAGAAATGGAAATGAGAAAAGAAAAAACAGGGGAAGGNGGAAACCTCTATAAAGTTGATTCATTTCATGTTGTTCCTTTTGGAAAAAAATATGGCCTAGGGACATCAGTATTTACTTATATCCACTCAGGCAGACTTTTAAAGCTAGACACACCTATAGCACTGAGCTGTGTTTATTGGGTATGTGCCATCCACTGTGGGGACAACCAAGTCCCAGAAAAGTTTATCCTCAAAGGCAGATCCACCCGAAAGTGATGCTTCTTCATATCTGTTTTTCACCAAGGCAGAACTGAACCCTGACCCAAACTCTCCATGACCATACAGCAACAACTCCAATTTTTATTGATGTCAGTTAATGGCTCCTCACTGCCCTTGCTGCTCAGTCTGTTGAAATTTTGGAGATATGTCCACTTATTTAATTTTTGGCCTAGGAGACAGTGGGTGAGGGCAGGTCCCAGCACAAGCAAAAAACCTGACTGTGTTTTTGCCAAGTGTTACTAAAGGGACAACCTTGCTGGATTAAGATATGGTTTGCTTTAATTTTTAAAGAACAGCCTGCAAGGTGCAACACCCACCCCTCCTCCTCCTGCAAATCATGCCTGCTTAGAGATAAGCATGTATCTGGAAACAAATTAATTGAAATCTACATTTCTTTCTGGCTTAACACTGGCACAGCTCTGTTACCTGGAACTCATAAATCCAGTCTCTCCATGTGCTAAATGCCATGACAGGAAAAGGAATTTTGGGGAGTTGTTCCTTTTTCCTTGGGTCTGCAGAGTCCCACATCCCTGTTCACCCACCTTTTGGATAATTTTAGCACTTCCCCAAGCAATTGCTGATATTTCTTTGGGGGATAGCCTTGGCTGCAATTCACTCCAGCTGTTTTAGATACTAAATTAAGATATCATTATTAGAATAAACAGGTCACCAAGTAGGAAATCAAAGGCAGAATCAGCAGTAAGCAAGATTAACCAAAAGGATGAACTGAATAACAACTAAGCAGCATAAAGCTGATTCCTGTTATAGGAGGATATTCAATACATGTTTTTCTAGTAGTCTTCATTATTTCCTATGAATTTCCAAAGCGGCTGAGGAAGAAAGAAATATTGGAAAAACAGCATTTTAATCTTGTTTGAGGGACAGCTTAAATATTCTATTCTCTCATATAGCTGGTCAGTAGAGCACAGAACTCCAAAACTACTTCTGTAATTCAGCCTTTTCAACTTGATTCCAAGCAGGGCTCTGACCATATCTGGGTAATTGCAGACTTGGAGATATTCCTCTGTTCCTAGTTTAAGATCTCTCTCAAAACCAGAAACAACAATAAAATTGCATAGATTGTTACTTCAGAAACAGTCAGAAGTCACTGGTCTGCTTTCCATGATGTTCCCTTGAAGCACATTTCCCTTTTTGTGGGGAAGCACAGTGAAAGCCAACAGTAAGTGTTGTGGCACACATCTGTAGTGGCAAAGTTTTGAAGGGGGTATGAGATGTGGGTAGAAAAAAGAGAGAAAAGTGCTTTCTGTAGCTCTTTGTTGCTGCCGTGAAAAGCATCACAATATCTCCTAATGAAGCAGATGTTCAGATAAAGACTTTCAGGCTACAGGCACCAAAAAATAGAAGTTTCCACACAGCTTGAGTTCCAGCTCTGTTATCCTTGTTAACCAGTTGTCATGCTCTGCCTGGCAAACATAAGCTCAAAGGCATCTGTTTGATGAAAAGTGTATCAGAAATATTTCCATTACAGTTTCTTAAGCACATCTTGCTGTGCACTCTTTCATCGTGTTAGATAGAACCTTTTCAAACTTGTGATCCCAATCACCATTACTCATTTCCCTCTCATGTGGGGCACCATGGCCCTAATGCACTGCTGTTGTAAAATGGCAAATAAGTTTACATAAAACAGATGAGTTTTGGTTTAATTGCTCTTTACTCTAATTGCGTGTTAGTGCTTGCTAACTGGAACTTTGTCAAACAATCTCATGAGAAAATTGTTATATTAACATCCATGTTTGGTAATACTCTAATACCTTTGGGACTCTTGCTAATTTTGGATGTATAAATGAGAAAATTGTAAGGGGAAGGGGAGAAGATGTTTTGGGGGAGTGGTCTGGTTTGTGCATCACATATGGGTAAGAAAATCCCACCTCACTTTGGAGAAACCAGGATCACTGGTGAGAATCACCATTCCCAGAGTGAAAGACATTTGGAGACTACTTTCAAGCTCAAAGCAGCTGCTAAAAAGGCTTGGTGAACCTAAAATTAGGTGCAGAGAAAAGACAATTAGACCACTGGGTCAAACCCAGCGTTTGCACTGGGGGTGGAGCACCTGCTCTGCATTTGTGTCCAGACATCCATGACCTCCTGCAAGCCAGAGCTGGTGGGTGTTTATCAGGGAATGTCAGCCAGAGGCATGGACAAAGGAACAAATCCACCCTGTGTACATGGCTTAACAGGATGAGCTTATTTTTTAGCTGCCATGGTTGATGTTAGAGTGGCCTGCCTGGCTCGTTGACAAGGAGAGATTTGGCAAGTGGAAGCACAAAGCTGGCTGATGGGAAAGGTGCACAAATCTCTGCAAAAACAGTAGCTGGCTCTGTGCAACCTGGAGGCAAAGCCAAAGACATCATGTGTGCTGAGGTATAAAATGAACAAAATAAAAAGAAAAACAGGACCATAAAGGGCAACAGCAGTGACTACAGTGCAGTCGTGCTGCTTATGGCCTCCCACAGCCCGTGTTAGCACAGATGCTGGGATCACTCCTCTCAGGCTTTTGACTGGGAGACAAGGATTCTCCTCATGCTGTGGGAGAGCTGGTGGTGAAAACCATCTGCCAGGACCTGTGCAGCTGCCTCCATGCAGCACAGGGAGGAAGAGTGCCTGTCCTGGTTATGAAAGTGATACAGAGGGACACAAGTGCCCTGGCCACCCTAACTCAACTCAGATTATGAGGTAATGAAGTTCTGAGTTACAAGAGCCCTGCAGGGAAACCTCAGTGGAGGTAGCTGGAGACACAGTAAGCCTCCAACAACAACAGCAACAGCAACAACAACAGTGGGAGGGAGTAAAAGCTCCTGAATACAGCAACATTTGTGCAGACTGAATAAACACACCATGCTCAAGCCACCCTGACCCTGACTCTGCAACTGAGGGTGGGTTTGTGTCCATGATGTGAGTCCTGAGGTGTGGGAATGGCATCTGAAGTGGGAAATGATGAAGGAAACAAAGCTCAATTTATCACTCTACAAGGCAGAAAGGAACCTGAATGTACAAGATGGTAGAAGTCATGTGGGTTATGCCAAAGTTTGAAGAGCTGGTGTAAGGGTTTCATGTTTGCTCACACATATGGGTGCTTGGTGGTCCTATGAGGACAGACTGATGCTGTTGTTGTTTTATGGACAGGTTTCTTTCCTCATCCTCAAGGACAGAGTTGTCTGGAATCTCCAAATTCAGGAAAGGGCATTATCTGGCCTGAAAGTAATTTTTTTCCCTATGGCTTCTGCATCTTCAGACCTTTGCTTCTAAAGATCACAGGGTAATCCTGGGCTATGCTAAGATGCCTCAGGGAGATGGCTTTCCTATGGGAATCTCTATCAAGAACTGCAGCACCATATTGTTTATTTTAGTTAATGGCTTGAAATTGCTCCAGAAAAAAGGGGATATGTGAGTAAAAAGGAATTTGTCAAACCTAAGTATGATTACAGAGGAATCAAAATAGCTTTACCCCTTCAGATTTATCATGAAGATTTGCCTCAATGAGACTCTTTGTTGTCAATGGAGATAAAAAGGTAGTTTAGGAGAGCAGGTCATCTGACCTGTTTCAGATGTCTCTGTCAGTGTGATGATTTTCCCCCACCTCTGCCCCTGTTCACTGAACCTCCACTGACTTTAAAGGCAGCCTGCAATGACTGGCTCAGCTACAGCCACGTCCTTTTAGTCAGCTAAATCCACAAGCTGACACACAGAATCTGGGTCAGAGATGTCAAGTGCAAAACCAGGGAAGCCATGGACAGACACATTCATCAGCCTCTCCCATTGGATAAAAAGCTGGTGCAGTACAGCAGTACACAGCTATTTCTTCTCATTAAAATGTCCTTAACTTGGATTGCTATTCACTAAAAGGTTGTCCTTCACATTTCACCTTTTCCCTTAGAATTAGCCTTGGAACTCATGACATTTTCTTTGAATATCACAGCCTCAACCTCCAGGGGTAGTTATTTTTTAGCAAAATTGCTCTTGCCTAAGCAATGCTGTATACTAACCAGAACTATGTCAAAACATTAATTCACTTTCCTAATTATTTGGTGAGGGGAGGGCATTTGGGATATTTAAATAATGTTGTAAATCTAATCAAGGAAATCTAAAAGAGTCTGAGTTTTCCCAATTGACATTATTTCCTGCATTTCTCCCACTGATGCTGATGTTCCTCCCAGCCACCTCTGGATTCATCAGGAGATGTCAGGCTTTGCAGAACAAGCTGTTTACACAGGAAAATTAAAAGTACTCAGTGCCATGCAAGTGTTCTGATTGATAATATGCCCAAAGCACAGTATATGGGCTTCTTTCTCTTCTTAGGCTGGGTTCTGTGTGCCAAGCACTGTCTGAATTCTGCAGTGATTCATCTGCGCACCTCTCTGCATTTGTGGGGGGATGGATGGATGTTGCCACAGTCTGATTTGGAAGTGCAGGTGCATTGTTCTGGCACTAAGAGCAGACTGCTGTATTTCTGTCAATCCAGGCTCTGTCTGGAAGTGCAAGACCCCTTCCAGTAATTTATGACACGAAAGAGGAGCCAGCAATGCGAAGGGAGCTGCCAGGGAAAATCCTTAATAGCATGAAATGCAGTGCTAAGACAACATGCAGCCCTGGAACAATGTGACATGACTTCTGTTCTTCCTTTTTGCCAAAGTACTGCAATTTCCTAAAGGCCATGAGCAGCTTGAGAAGCCACAGGAACCACACCAGTCCCAGGGTCAGCTAACTTTCCAGATAAGAGTATGCCACAATGGGACATTTGTTTTCTCTCCAGTGACTCTTCCAAGACAGCCAGTGCTGACTGACCCCCAAATTTACCAAACTATTGCTTCTCCTGCTTATTAGCTCAGGTTCCTCCTGATGGGTCATAAATCATAAAGCTGCCCTGAATATTTGTACAGTGCCCAGGACAGATGAGCAGTGACCCATGGCTGAGGTCATTAAGCTCCTATAAAGCCAGCAGTAATAATAAAAATGACAAGAAGCTTGAAGAAGTCTGTGCCTTCCTGGGGGTTCTGGGAAAGACATCTGCTGTAAGCAGTTCTTTCATGCAAGACGCAAAGAAGCACTGTGAAAACCATTCCTGTGGTTTCTCACTGATTTCTGTGCCATCATTACCCTTTCTCTAACCCAAATATTTGCATCTTCAGTTGTTCCCATATTGTTAATCCTTTTATTGTCATTGTTGTTTTCATGAATACAATTTCTCCTCATAAGTGACTTTTCAGTGGTGCAAGTATTGTTTCATCCCTGTATTGTGTTGTACAGCTGCTATTTTTCCTAGAATTGCATTCTTTGCCTGCAATTTCATCCTTAGTACTTAGAACAAAAACCTGTTGTCCCTTCCTGTAATTTTTGCTTTTTCCCTCCCTAGTTCAGTTTTGCTATTGTCTGTGATTCAGCTCCACAGACTTCTTTCACCGAGTGTCCTTTTCCCTCTCTATAATTTGCATCTTTTGCAACATTGTGTATTCCTCTCTTGTTTCAAAGGAAAGTTGCAACACTGTTAATCAGATTCTCTTTTCCTACGTGCTGTTCTGCTTCAGCTTCAACAATCCTTTCTCTTTCCTCTCATTTTCCAATATCATATTAATAGTGAATTGCCACCCCCTTCAGAGCAGCCTGTTCCAGTGTTTGAGCACCCTTTCAATAATGAAATATTCCCCAGTTTTCAATCTAAACCTCCCTTTTCTTTCTCACAGGAACCTGATGACTGAGCACTGCCTCTCAAATACCCTCTTATTCCCTTCTCAACCTTTCTCTTTCTGTCTTTTCCTTCCCCACCTTTCCCTTGTTTTTCTCTTGCTGAGCTACAATGTCCCTACCTATTGCACTCTGAATAGGGGGATGTAAATAATTATTTTGCTGTCAAATGTTTCATTTTTGTTTCCTTCTCTAGACTATAGTTCTTTCATCAGTGGTCACTGCATAGTTAACCTCAGTTCATTCCAAGGCTGTCAGAAATCCCAGCCATAGCTGGATGTATTCAATCAGTGCCCTTGGATTCTGTGCAGTAATGTGCAGTGGGCTTTAGATTAAAATGTTGTTGGTTGTTAACATCTAAAACCTTCTGGTGCAGTCCTTGCAGGGCCTTGGGTTGTTTGCATGGAGAAGCAGATGATTCCAGGTGACTGGAGATGGAACAGCAGCAGTGACTGAAGCAGGACTGGTGGCAGGAGTCCACTCCTGGGAGTTGTCTCCTGTATTTTGTATTTTGTGGCCAGGCAGGGCTCAGGGGTCTTAGTCCAGGCTGCAGCCAAAGCAGATGGCACTGCTTGGAAAAGTCATGGAAATACTTAGTAAGCTGTGAAGCTTGTTGAGTTGATGCTGGAAATGAAGCAGGCTTTCTGGAGAGAGGTAAAAGAGATTTCTGGCTTGATTTTCATCCCTGGCTAATACAGGGAAACTGTCAGGTAAACAATCCCTTCTTCCAGGTCAGATTTAAATCTCTCACCTTCAAAGCTAAATTATCTTGATGGTACAGCTCAAACTAGCTTGGTGCCACCACCTTAGTCATGAAGGATGAGCACTGGTGTGTCACCCTTGGTGGCAGCAGAGCCTGTGCTGATGCCTACAGCCTGCACTGAGGACTTGTCAGAATAAAGCCAACCTGTAGGCCAGCCTGAATAAACTGCCAGCCCAAATACACTGCCAAGTTCATCTTTTTGTAGCCCTTGCCAACACAGTTCCTCCTGACTGTGTGAACAGAAGTGGGCACCAAGGTCTCTGCACCTACAACAGCTTCATCTGTTCAGGAAATGCTGATGAGGATGAAACCCCCACAATTTGAAGTCAACTTTAGTCAGCATTTTACCTGAGAAACTCAGATGGTATCTTTACTGCCTGGGCTGAAGTTTTGGATTCCCTCTCTTGTTTCAAAGGAAAATTTAAGACACTTCAGTCTACCATCAAACTCTCTCTTGAATTCTCTTCTAGCAGTATCGAAGTCCAGCAAACCATGGTCAGCATAACAATGGTACCCAAAAAACTATTCTGTATAATAATGTGGGAGTCACACCCCAGTGAACACAAAGCCAGCAGTCATCCAAAACCTACTGAAAAAGAGACAATAGTCTGTCAGATTCTCACCACCATCACATCTGTTCTAAGGGGACCCATACCCACCTTGACAGCCTAAAGAAGCTGCTTGGAAAGTAAATATTTTCCCCATAAACCATTCTTTTATATTCTCTCAGAATTTTTCTCTAAACCCCTTAAGCTGCACCGTATACCACCAAACTCATCATTAAAAGGAAAATACCAAAGAAGAGTACATACTAAATGGAATCATATAATCCCTTGAATAATATGTAGGAAAATTGTCGATATGTCCTCAGTCTTAAAAATATTCCTGAATCCTATGCCTAGGGCTCCTCCCAAATCATAATATACTTCACCTACTGCACGACATCTTCATAGAAATTTTATGGATGCAACAACCTCCATGAGACACACACAAAAAAAAAAAAAAAAAAAAAAAAA